>BQKN01049214.1:0-23029 GCA_022839385.1 Asparagus kiusianus | reverse complement strand
CCCGGGTGTTCTCCGTTTCCCGTTGTTCGGTTGTTTTCCGTCTTTCGGTTCTTCATTTGGTTTGTCCGGACTTTGATTTGATAGCCCAGGTCTTTATTTGGCAGTATTTCCGCCTCGGTGTTTGAGTACAAATCCTATTTTGTTGTTGGACGACTCGTTGACTTTCCGAACCGCTGGATTGGTTCCACATGCGAACGTATTTCGTTGCTTGCGTGCCTCGTCGCCTCGTCGCTCGAACGTCCGTTGATTTGTTGAATCATCGCGCCGGGCTGTGCTAAGGGACCTATAGGCAATTTTATACGCATACAGATACCCCCTCCAAAGTGTTTCAGCCTCATTCTTTTATAGAAGAGTCTGGAATGCTTTGGATATGATTGCCCCTACCCTTCGTCGGTGTAACGGGACCTGGAATGACCTTCGTTCTGTATTCCTTCACTCCTTCAGGCTATTCGGTGCTTTGTCGAATGTCTGTAAGGATTCCGGTGCTGCATTTATTGTCTGACCGTTGTCGGAATTTGAACTTGAAGTCGATTCCTGATTTTTAAATCTTTTAGCTCGTGTTTGTTGGTTCGACGTACAACTAACCCTCGATTGTTGGCGTTGAGTCTTTATTTGCGACGCGTTGTCCGGCGTCGTGTTATTGAGTTATCCTTAAGAATATTTTAGAAAAATGTTCTCCAGGAACTTCTCAACAAAAAATAGGAAATAGTTTATACTCGTATACCTTATTGGAGTATTTCCGTGCCCAAAATGAGCTGAACCGGCTTGAAAATGAGCCAAAAAAGGCAGTAATTTGGCTAAAAAAAATTCTTCCGCTCCTTCCAAATGTGTGGGAGAGACAGGAATAAACCAAGGATGAGACCCTCAATTGATTTGGAGTCGTTTCGATGCTCGATTCAACCCCGTTTGGACTGATCTGGACTGGTCCGGTTCGGTTTAACTTGGTCCGGTCCGGTTCAACTTGGTTCACCTTATAAAAAGGGGTCCATTCTTTTCTTTTTCTTCTTTTCTTCCTCTTCTCTAGGGCCGGCCCCCCCTCAACCCTATTTTTTGATTTTCTTTTCCCTCGAGCGTCTTTTCTCCTCGAAACCTTGATAGTTGTCCCAGATCTAGGCTTCCTTTTGATCTTGGACTGAAAAATCCCTAAAAAAACCATTTTTAGAATTTCTCTCAGGCCCCTCGAGCGCGTGGTTCAAGTTTCCTTAAAGATCTCATCTTTATTGGATCTCGAGCCTTTCTTCAGGTAAATCTTCCACAATCTTGATCTTTTTCATGCTCAATTCAATTTATGCATTTGTGGGATCGTATGTAAGGGTTGAGGGTGTGATTTGACGCCTCGAGATAATCTTTCAGGGGGTAAAAATTATAATTTTGAGGGGTTTTTATGTAAAAATTAGGGCTAAAATTATTTTTTGAATCTAACCCCTTGAGTTATTTTGCAGGTCATCATGTCTCGTGCCCCGAGAGGTCGTTCCCCTGCTGTGTCGGTTGATGGCGCGCCTCCCTCTTATGCTGGTGAGCTACTTTTTTGCAAATAAACCCTTTTTCTTAGAAATTTGTAAACTGATCCTTCTTACCCCACGTTGTTCTCCTTGGTGAGGCAATCGGGAAGAGCCTTGATTCTCCTTGGTGAGGATCGACGCTTTTTGGCATGTTTGAGAATTTTGCAAATTAGCCCCTTTTTTCTTGAAAATTTGCAAATTGGTCCTTTTTACCCCACGTTGTTCTCCTTGGTGAGGCAATCAGGAAGAGCCTTGATTCTCCTTGGTGAGGATCGACGCTTTAAAGATATGTTTTGCTTGGTCAAAACCATATCTCAAAAATAAAGGGGGCGATTTGACGCTACATTGCGCTTTATAAGGCAGGGATATGTTGTCGACATACCCTGTTTTGTGATTGCACAATGTGGCCAAATCGTCTCACCCTTTATAAGGCAATGACTCTATCTTAGCTATTTGTAAGATGAGTTCAATTTCCTTTTATAATTGAGACTAATCAGTGTTTAACTGTTTATTTTGCAGTGGGATACCCTTCTGGATCATTCTCATCCCACGCAGTATATGGGCGTCGTGGCGAGTATTACTCAACCTCTGACGATCTTTCCCCTATACCAGTTACTCCTCAGTTTGCTTCGGGCATATCGACTGAGGTTGCCCAAGTGGTGAGGGAAGGTGGGCATCGAGCTATTCGCTAGCTGATTACAGATGCGCCTTTTGTGAAGGACGCTAGCTCTACTCAGCCTCTTCGGAAGAGCGATTTCTTATTTGGTGATTCTGTCGACGACCCAGAAGCTGTATTTATTGATGCTGAGCAGTGGCTTCATAAGACCGACAGTGGCTTCATATACTTGCCGGAGATTCCTCGGCATCGCTCATTGACTGAGCTCAGGCGTCAGGCTGTGACACGGGAGATGTCGTGGCGCTTGACGGAGGATCATGAGAGTGTCCATTGCGGCTATGTCACTCATCAGGCAGTTCCTGGCTCGAGTAGGAGTCATATCACCGGATTGCATCCTGGAGTGTTAGGGCTGGATGCACCACCACGTAACGAGTTCCTTGCCACCACTTCTACCTTGAGGAATCGCCTCGCTGCTCTAGGACGGGAGATGCCTGCGACGCATCACAGGATTTATGATTGGGTCCATTCTTTGGACAAGTTTTGGTGGACCCGCATGACGACGTACGTATTGAGCCGATGGGGCGAGGAGTTGCACGCTTGCGGTTTGTATGCAGCCGTTCGTGCCACCATGTATGGCTTGCCTGTCAGTTTGAGGCATTTCTGTGCTTTGTTCGAGCTATATAATCCCGACTCGAACACTTTTCTGACCCGGCAGGGGGAGTTGGGCTTGGCTCTTCACGAGATGCACAGGATTTCTAGCTTGCCCATGGGACAGATGCTATACCAGGAGTACTTTCCCTCTAATCATGAATTGGACCAGTTGAAGGATCGTATGCCCGATCGCTATGAGACTCTATGGGATCTTACTTGTCACTATCACATTGCTTTGGCACAGTCTGAGCCTTTAGCAAAGAGGACCAAGACATCTGTGAGTCTGAAGCAGTTTGCCAATTATTTGTTCAAGAATCTGGAGAGCAGTTCTGGCGAGGATATTTGTGAGTTGGGCACACTCACTCCTTCAGAGGTGAACAGTCTACTGAAGAAGATTGACGCTCACTCTTACACTACTAGCAGTCCTGAGGGTGGATTTCCTGCAAAGACCAAGTTTAAGTCATTCTTGTGGCATGCTACCGCACCGATTCGACCGATGACTCTTCTTGCCGGCTTTCTTGCTATCTGGTTGAAAAAGTGCGTGGTTCCATATCAGTCTGGCGACGCCTTGCCCTTGGAGGTACTTTACCCAGCAGTTCAGCTCGCCTATAAGAAAGAACTCTCACTTCTTCCGGTGATGGTGGCTAACATCCATCGAGGACTTCGACAGCTTTCCAGTGCCTTCACACGGAAGGAAACTGATTTGCCAGGTCAGATTCCCACTCTTAAGGTGGAGCTTCCGTACGTTTATTTGATGGCTTGGTTCGTCCTTCACCGCTCGGATATGATGTCGGTACCGAACGCCATAGACCACTCTGTTCCACTGTTACAGTTGCTTGAGAATGGTAGGTGGGAGGGACGTGGATTTTCTGATGTCAGACAGCAGCTGCAGGTCCACAAGTGTTGGGCATTTTCCACTTGTTTTCCACAGTTCTCCGGCCGATACGGCGAGTGTTTGATAGATGAGGAGAGGCCGAGAGAGTATCGGACTCACTTAGACATCGGCTGCTTCAACTGGCTAGTGAATATTAGGCCCGGCTATCTGACTTTCTGGGTGAGGGATCAGTGCTTCATAGAGCCATATCTACCTTGCCGATTCGCTCGCCAGTTTGGCTATGATCAGCTTTATGTCGGGAATCCTCGTCAGCAGCTTCGGACCCATAGTGGTTTGGTAGACGGTCTCCGTGCATGGTTGTGGACTGTGACTGGCTGTACTGGTGCTAAGTTCAGCCTCCCGAGTGCTGATCGGCAGTTGAGCCTCACTTTCTTGAGCTGCAAGTGGTTGTTAGCAGCCAACAAGACTATCCCTGTGAAGCCGATTGCGGAGCTAGAGGCTGAGGAAGCTTCTCAGGTTGATTCCCGTAGGATTCGGGAGAACGCTCGGTCACAGAGGACGCGGAACAAGACTCGCCGGATTGATGAAGAGGGCCAGAGGACATTCCATTCCACAGACGAGGCTTCAGGCGGGGATCCTGAAGATTATGATGACTTTTCCGAGCGAGGTTAATCATTCATCTTTTCCTTCTATCTTCCAGAAGTATTGAAAATGACTATGGTTTGATGTTTCAGGGACCACAGTTGATCAGGATGAAGAGTTCCGTCCTCCTCCCCAGGCGAGACCTTCGATCCCGACTGCTAGGCGGAAAAGATTAGCCCGTAAGCCGCGTGCAGCTTCCCGAGCTTCTGATATGGACCTGGCTGGTGATGATCCTGCTAGTGACGGAGGTAACATCTACCCTGAATACCATCCTCTTGGTTATCCATAATATTGACTCATACTTCTCCATCTCTATATAGGAGTGCGTGGAGAGAGTAAGATGAGTCCTGATTCCATTCCCGTATCTCCCGATGAGTCTGATCCACTACCCCCTGTAGAGAGGCCTACAGAAGCTGCTGACACTCTTGCTCCTTCAGATGACTTGCAAGAGGCGAACGCGGATCCTGGAAATGAAGAGGCTAATGCACCCGTGCAAGGTAACTCCTTTTTATTGGTTGTAGTCTCTTCATTCTTCTTTGACACTTATATTCTCTTGTGTCAGACTTCTCGATTGATGATTTTGACGAGGGAGGCTTATTTGCGGACACTCCTATGCTGAACTTCATGTATAGCTCACCTCAGATTGATGACCAGTTACCTGGGGATATGTTTTCTGAGTCCACATTTGCTAACAATCTCGAGGATGGTTCCCTTGAAGGTATGTGCCTCCTTCTGAGTTGATTATAGGACTAGCCAATCTTGACTAGTGCAGCTATAATGTAACGCCTCGGCGAATTTCGTTTTGAATTTGACAGGAGCTTTTGTTAAGAAGGATCCTGTTGAGCCGGTTGCGAGACCAACTACACCAGTTGATGCATCCGCAGCCGTTACACCTTCACCACCCCCAGCGGCTCAAGGGGAAGAAGGTATAAGTCAACTCACTGAGGAGCGCTATTCCTTTTTTCTCATTAAGACTTTTGACGGACTTCTCCCTTTTTTGTGTAGAGCGTTCTTCTCGTCTTCATGTCCTAGTGAAGGAGTTGTTATCTGACGACGATCCCGACAAGGTCGTCATCTGCATAGAAGTTCGCTCCTTCTTCTCCTTTGTGAATGCTATGATTGGCAAGCTCTTCCACGGCGGACTTTCACTTCACCAGTTTAAACCTCTCCTTAATTCCAGAGTCAATTTGATAAGGGAAGCAGGACATCCAAATTTGGCGAAGGCTATAGTTGACGATCTCGACTGCCTAGAGCATGAGCTTCAGATGTTTCGTGAGCTTCAAGATGCCGGCGCCTCTTCATTTATTGCTACTGAGTTGGACACCCGCTTACAGTCACTACGCGAGACTCAGATTCTTGCTAGTCTTGAGGTTCAGATGCAGCGAGACCGAGTAGCTCGAGTTGAGACCGGCCTTGCTACCAGATTATCTTCACTTGCCGAACTCGATTCTTCTCTTATCTCTTGTGAAACCAAGATAGACCGGCTTGAAAGAGAACTCCGCGAAGAAAAGGAGACCTTGGGTATTCTTCAGATGACGAAGGCACAGGATCAGCAGACCTGCACGGCTTTGTCTGATGAGTTGAAGTCTTTGAAGCAGAGGCTATCCGAGACCGAGGAGGCTGCTACGAAGACTTCGACCGCCACCGAGGAGTCCATTAGAGCCGAGCTTAGTCAAGCTTATGATGATAAGCTGTCTAAGATCAGTCAGCAGATTTTTAGCCACGGGATTGATGTATGATTTTGTTTGCTGAATATTTTCATTTTTATCTTTATTATGATTCGTCATTCCGTTTGAAATGATTGATCACAATACTCATAGGATTTTTGGCAAACCCTCAGCCATCAACGGGTTTGATGAGCCTTTACCGACTACCGTTCGAGTCGGGCTAGCATGCGAATTGTTTAAATCCGTTCGCATGTAACGTTGTGCTCAGAGATTGAATTCTCTGAGACTTTGTGCTATGATGTCGAATACATAGACTTCGCCATTGATACGGGAATAGGCTACCCGGCGACACGTGTGAGGTGTTGACTTTAGGATTTTTGGCTAACCCCCAGCCTTCAACGGATTTGATTAGCCTTTACCAACTACCGTTTGAGTCGGGCTAGCATGCGGATTGTTTAAATCTGTTCCGCACATGACGTTAAGCTAAAAGAGTTAACTCTTTTAGTGCTACGACATTGAATACGTAGACTTCGTCTTTCTCTTGTGAAAAGACTAAACAGCAACGTGTATGAGACGTTGACTTAGGATTTTTGGCAAATCCTCAGCCTTCAACGGATTTAACGTGCTCTTACCGATTACCATTTGAATCGGGCTTACATGCGGATTGTTTAAATCCGTTCGCATGTAACGTTGTGCTCAGAGATTGAATTCTCTGAGACTTCGTGCTTTGATGTCGAATACATAGACTTTGCCGTTGTTATGGGAATAGGCTACCCAGCAACGTGTATTAGACGTTGACTTACCCCTACTTAGGCTTCGGGATAAAGGTCCCCAGAGTCAGGCTCTGGTATCTTTTTCTACGGATAAAGACCAAACCGGCGACGCATGTTAGGCATCGGCATATACTTTCTTAGGATTCAGGATGAAATTCCCTACACGTGTAAGGCATGGATTTTGGTGTTATTAATAACAACCTGCCACAATGTTGAATATGTGGACAAGCGTTCTTTTCAACGGTTAAGAACAAACCGGCGACGCGTATTAGGCGTCGACTTATCCTTACTTAGGTTTCAGGATAAAATACCCCAGAATCGAACTCTGTTGTCTTTTTCTACGGAGAAAGACTAAACCGGCAGCGCGTGTTAGGCGCAGACTTATCACTGCTTAGGATTCGGGATAAACTTCCTAGGATGAATCCTAAATTGATAAATTTTGGAAAAGGAGTTGGTGTGGGGAAGGAAGAATTTTATATTCTATTCCCCGAGCAAGGAAGGAAGAATTTTATATTCTATTCCTTAATTCTGGAAAGGAAGAATTTTATATTCTATCTCCAGTGGAAGAAGGAAACTAGAAGTGGGATCTCCACTCCGAGAATCCGGAAGATCTAGATAAACTTACCTTTTATAGGATTGGTTATCTGATCAGAAAATGAGTTTTCTCGTTTATCGAACTAAAATTTCTACTTCGGTTATAACCATGAGAAGGTTGAACCAAAGAGAAAAGAAAGGGAGTTCTTTCGTTTATCAAAAGGGGACTCCGAACTGAAAATGGACCTCTTGTTCATGGAAGGAATCAAGAGGGCCAGAAGAACATTCTTGGTGGACTCACTGTCGATTGGAATTGATCAGTGAGGGGTTTTGGAAAATGAATTTGATTTTGGGTTATCCTCTTGGAATATTAAATGTAATATTCTTCAAGGAACTTCCCGGTAAATGAGTTATCCTGAACGTACTAGGGATAGTACTTTTTCAAAAACTTCCCATTTATTGGCATTAATTGCCTGACGCCCTCTAAAGAAATTAGGCGGTAAGTGCCGTTTGAATAGACTGTGTCTATTACAAATGGTCCTTCCCACTTAGGTTCGAATTTACCTTTCTTCTTGGAGGTGAGGATTATTGGTCGACGTGCAGCGAGAACCAGATCTCCTTCCTTGAAGCTTCTTTGGCGAACCCTTTTGTCAAAGGCTCTGGATATCCTGGCTTGATAGAACTCGATGTGTTGTTGAGCTTCCAAGCGCTTTTCGTCCAGCCTTTCGAGTTCCTCAAGGCGCTTTTGATGCTGCTCTTCGGTCGTCATCTCCGTTGCGAGAGCGATCCGAAGGGAGGGGATTTGAATCTCTAACGGTAGCACAGCTTCACATCCGTACACCAGAGAATATGGAGTGGCTCCTGTAGGTGTGCGAATAGTGGTGCGATAAGCCCAGAGCGCTTCACTGAGTTTATCGTCCCAATCTCGCTTATTGGTCTTTACAAGCTTTGACAGGATCTTGATGATCGTCTTGTTGAAAGCCTCAGCTAATCCGTTTGCAGCGGGATAATAAGCCGTTGACGAGACATCTTGAATCTTGAATTTGTCACAGAACCTGATGAAGGCGTTGCTTATGAATTGCGGACCGTTGTCATGAATGATCCGCCTCGGCACGCCGTGTCGGTATATGACATGATGCTTGATGAAGTTGATGACGTTGTTCGTTTTCACTTCTTTAAGCGGAATGGCTTCAGCCCACTTTGAAAAGTAATCGGTGATAGCGAGAATAAATCGATCACCCTTGACTGAAGGAGGAAAGATAGGACCGACAATGTCCATACCCCATGTCTCGAATGGCCAGGAAGTGGTTGACGTGTATAACCGCTCCGGTGGTTGGTGCATATAATTTGCATGCACTTGACAAGCGTGACATTCTCGGGCGTACTCGATCGCGTCACGAACCATTGTTGGCCAGAAATATCCCATTCTTCTGATTCGATCATACAATTTGGGACCAGGCTGATGCGCACCGCATTCTCCTTCATGTGCTTCCTTAAGAACTTCTTTTGCTTCTTCGTTCGAAAGGCATCGGAGAAGCAAATCATCATACCCCCGGCGATATAACGTACGGGTCTCGGTATTATAGAAGAACCGTGGCGCTCTTCGGCGAATAGATTCTTTTTCCTTTATATCCTCCGGCAAAATGCCATATTGGACGTAATCAATAATAGGAAAGCGCCAATCTCGGGACTCAGACCCGATTTGGGTTGAGTTCACCTCTTTGGCGTTTTCGCTTCTATCATCCTCCTCTTCAACCTCCATATCGTATATGGGTATACAGAGTTGGTGTGATCTTACTGTGACTAGTAGTTCAGTTTCGGGCGGTTGCGCGAGTGATACTGCCAGTGCTGCCAGTGCATCCGCATAAGCGTTCTGAAGACGTGGGATGTATTCGATGTAAAATTCTTCAAAAGAATCTACCATTCTGATGGCCTCCTGGTGGTACGGAATCAGATCCGGGTTCCTGACTTCGTACTCTCCACTAACTTGGTTGACTATTAGTTGAGAATCCCCAAAAGCTTCGAGATACTCGACCCCCAGCTCCTTGGCGAAACTGAGTCCAATGAGGAGCGCGTTGTACTCGGCTACGTTATTGGAACATGGATTCGTCAGTGAATAAGCTCGAGGCATCACGTGCTTCCCTGGGGAAACTAAGACAACTCCGACTCCGGAGGAGACTCTAGAACATCCAGGGGTTACTGCCTTATTAACTGCTCTCGAAGCACCATCGAAGTATAATTACCATACTTGTTGATGTGATGTGGTGTTAACCTCGTGGGTTTCATCTGGCAAGTCATCATATACTTCAACTGTGTCTGTTGTCGGACTTGCCGCCAGAAGATCACAAATTGCTTGTCCTTTGACTGACTTCTACTGTTTGAAGTGCAAATCATACTGGGACAAGAGAAGGGTCCACTTTGCCAACCGCCAATTCATCGAACCCGGTTGATTCATGAATACCCGTACCGGATTAACGTTAGCAATGACGTAAATCGTCTGGCTAACCAAGTAATGCCGCATCTTCTGTACTGCGAATACCAACGTGAGACAGTCTTTCTCGATCATCAGATATCGAGACTCGGCGCCTATCAAGGTCCGACTTAGATAATAGACTGCCTGTTCGTGACCATTATCATCGTCTTGTGCTAATAAAGCACTTATCGAATGGTTCATCGCCTTGATATAAATCAAGAACGGTTTACCTGATTTTGGTGCAACAAGAACAGGAGGATTCCTCAGATATGCCTTGATATCTTCGAATGCTTTTTGGCAAGCATCGTCCCAAACAAATGACACGCCCTTCTTGTTTAGCTTAGAAAATGGTTGGCACTTCCCTGATAGATTTGAGATGAACCTCCGGATGTAAGCTAAACGCCCTTGCAATCCTCTGAGCTCTCTTAGATTTCTCGGGGGTTGCAATTCGTTTATCACCTTTACCTTGTCTGGGTCGATATGTATACCCTTAGTGGTAACGACGAATCCAAGGAATTTTCCGCTGGACATTCCGAGGAAGGATTTTGTGGGATTCATCTTCAACTGATGACCCCGCATGAGATCAAACATCGTTCTCAAGTCCTTGATGTGATCTTCTTTGCTGCGGCTTTTTACCACCAAATCATCAACGTAGCATTCAACCGTTTTCCTGAGATGTTTCTGGAAAATCTTAGTCATTGCTCGTTGGTATGTAGCACCTGCGTTCTTCAGTCCGAAAGGCATCACCGTATAACAGAAGATACCGAGGGGCGTTCTGAATGCTGTATGCTTCTCGTCATCTGGGTGCATCTTGATTTGATTATACCCCGAAAAGCCATCCATGAAGGACATTCTCTCGAACCCGCATGTATTGTCGATAATAACATCCGTGATCGGGAGGGGAAAATCGTCTTTTGGACATGCTTCATTCAGATTCCTAAAGTCGATGCAAATCCTGATTTTACCGTTCTTCTTCATAACGGGAACGATGTTAGCTAACCAGTCTGGATGTTGTTCCTCTCGGATAAATCCTGAATCGATCAACTTCTTAACTTCTGCCTCGATGGCTTCCATAATCTGCGGACGAAACCGTCTTTTCTATTGCTTGACAGGTTTGGCATCCGGTTTGATGTCGAGGCGGTGCATTGCCACATTAGGGTCGAGCCCTGGCATGTCTTCGTAGTTCCAAGCGAAGACGTCAATGTATTCTCTGATTAGGGCAATTAATTCCTCCTTCTCGTCTGGGGGAAGACTACCGCTGATGAATATGGGCTTTGGATTGGCCTCATCGCCCATATTAATCTGGACTACTTCGTCTTCGGTGGGTGACTCTCTCTGTTCGAACCTATCACCATACTGCATGTTTAGGTGATGAACCCATGGGTCCTCCCACGTTGACATTTGATCGTCATCCTCCAACGTGGATGGATCAGCTGTAGTCATGTTCGACATTAAGGTCTTGAACATTTCTCCCAAACTTGTGTCGGAATCCTCAGCTGAAGAATCTGGCAAGTACCCATCCTTAGCTTTGTTAGCAATTTGATCGATTATTTGCCAACCACACTCGTCATCTGATGAAACATAGCCTAGGCCTCTCTTGTGACGGTAATAATTATCTGGTTTACCCTTTGGTACATATGCCGCTTTGACTGGGACACGGGAACCTCGATCGAAGATAAACCTTCTCCGAGTGTGAAGTCGTACCCTTGCTTTTCCATGAGCGTACGTGCTTCCGGACTATACTTAGATAAGTGTATACCAGATTTGTCATTATTTTCATCCTCCCTTAAGAAATGATCTGGTATTGAAACATTCCGTCCTTTACCATAAATCACTTCTTTTTCCCCTCCTGTTTTGGCCGGGATTACCAGGGTCGTTCCGAAAGAATGCTGAAGGCGTTCTTTTGTTATGTAGGATGATCGAAGCGGCATATATAAATCGGGGTTATCATATAATCCTTTTATCGCATCATCAAGAGACAAGGAGTACTCTAAACCATGATTTATTTCAATATTGGCAAGTTACCAGTTACAACCGCCGTCTGACGACTGTTCATCGTCAAGATTGATTACAAAGGGTACAATGTCATTTAAAACAAAACCGCCATTGTAATCGAATCCGGCCTCGGAATCAGCTTCTTCTCCGCTGTCCGTGCCCTGGATCGATGGTTCCGTATCGGATTCGTTACCATAAAGGAGAGAATCTATGAAGTAGTTCTCATACCCTTTGAATGGTTGCTTATCCGCGACCACCGTCCTAACCTTTCCATCAGTGTCGACATATTTCAGACACTGGTGTAAGGTAGAGGGAACTATAACATTACTATGGATCCAAGGCCGACCCAATAGTAAGTTATAGGATGTCTCAGCATCAATCACGTAGCACGTGACCTCCGTTTTTAGATCGCCCATTTGGCACTTTATCCAGATCTTACCCAAAGGCCTTGACCCGCTGGTGTTGAATCCGTAAATGATTGTGCCTGTAGACGCCAACTTGCTGACTGGAATGCCCAGGTTATGCATTAGGCGAAGCGGCATAATACTCACAGCGGAACCCGAATCCACTTGGATTCGGTTGACTTCGCTGGAGCCAATGTACCCGACGAAGTACAGGGGCCGATCGTGGTTTGAATTCTTTGTCTGCATGTCCTCTTTGGTGAAGGTGATACAGGGAATGTTCTTAGCTGCCACATTGCACTGTTAGGCTAACAGTTCTAACTCTTCAGGCGCCGGCTTAATCCGAGTGAGGAACGCTTCCGAATCGGCCAAGGCCTCTTGCAAAGCTTCTCTAGTCTCCTTAGACAGCCGTAGCAACTCATATAGCGTTATCCGCGCCGGAATATTAGCTAACTGAGCCATGATGTCGAAGACGCGCGGAGTTTTCGAACTCTCCGGTTTATCCTTTCCAATCGGACGACTGAAACGAGACTGCTTCGGATTTTGAACCTCCTCGGGCCTCTTTTCTTTTTGTTTATCTGCCGGCTGTCGTCGAGCCTCCTCAACCGGTTTAGGAATCGTAATCACCCCTAGCTCTGTGAGAGTCTTGGCTGGTCCCCGTTTTGTCAACCCCTGCTCAACTAACTGATCATTGGGCGGCGGATAGTTGAAGTGATACTGGTTCCCACTTCTGGTGGCGAAGACTTCCTGTTCTTCTTCAGAGAGCGGGAAAGCGGGGGTTCTTTCGTCCTCTTCTTCTGGGATGGCAGAGACTCCATAGCAAGACTTCCCTTTCCCCTTTGAGTTCTTCTTGGATGACGATCCGGCCCATTGTTCATCTTCAATCAGGTCGGGGTGCACCCAGAGAATTTCACCGTTTGGGGCTGTGTGTGGCACAAGTCCCTTTTGGCGCTGTCCGTGCGGGTCGTCAGTCACCGTCTTCATCCCGACTTTGGTGACGCGCTTTGGCTCGAACCAAGTTGTAGGCACCGATCCAAAACTGATTGACACCGCGTTTGCTCCCACATTCTTTGCAGGCTTCGGGGTTATGACTCCTACGTCGATCAATGCCTGGATCTTGTCCTTGAGGTGGTAGCAAGACTTCGTTGGGTGGTGAACCGCTCTGTGGTACGCACAGTACTTCGGGTCCGTCACCTTGGTGGCTCCTTCGTGATCTACGATTGCCGGTAACTGGATTTTGTTGTTCTCCAACAGGTACTTGAAGATGCCGGGAACTTCATCATCCTTGAAGGAGTAGACTTTGGGAAACCTCGGCTCCAAAGACTTTTGCTTCTGAGGCCGTTGCTGCCAATGTGGCTGCGATTGTTGTGGCGCTCGTGACTGCTGCTGTTGTTGCTGAGGTTGCAATTGAAAAGTTTGGTTAGCATCAACGGCGTTAGCATGAGCTTTACCTTTCCCTTTTTGGTTGAAGTTCTGCTTTGGAGGATTTGTTGCCGGTTGGCCTCTCTCCGCCTTCTTTCTTCTGAGGAATCGCTCAGCTTGCTCTCCTCGAACTTTTAAGTCCTTCCAGGTCTTGGATGGTGCTGTGCCCATTGATTCCAACACGTCCAGCGAAAGGTTGTTGTGGCAGGTCTGGAGGATGAATTCCTCGGTGATCGGGTCCCGGTAATTCATCACCTTGTTCCGGAACCTCTTAACGAAGGTGTCGACTAGCTCCCCGTCTTTCTGCTTTTCATCGAGCAATGATCCGATAGAGATCTCGGTGTCGTCGTCGAAGAAATTTGAGAGAAACTTGGTCTCCATGTCGTCCCAGCTGTTTATGCTTCCTGGCTTGAGGCGACGATACCAATCGAAGGCGGCTCCGCGAAGAGTGCCAACGAATGACCGCACCATCAGAGGCTCATTACCAGAGATGACTCCCAAGTGCGATTTGAAGTAAATCAAATGCTGAGTGGGTGAACCCATCCCATTAAATGGCGTGAAGTTAATTAGACTAAACTTCGTCGGATATGGGATTGATTCCCAGTCTCTTGGGTATGAACAAGGAATGCCTGTCTTTTTCATCTCTTGAGCAGAAATCAATGTATTGATTTTGCTCTCGAGATTTTTAATTTTTAGGCTTTCACCTGTGTCTTCGCTAGCATTCTCGTTACCACCCCCTGCATTGATGGGAGGGTTGTTGGTATTACGAGTTTTATTTGTGTCTTCATCTTCCAGGTTGTTCTGGTTCTGACGACTTGGTTCGCCTTGTTGGTTCCTCAATGCTTGAATCTGTTGGTCATGCATCTCTCTCATGTTCTGCATAGCCATCTGCATTTCGAACCTAAAGGTTTCCTGTTGTTTGGCAATGGCATCTTCAAGCATCTTGGCCACTTGCTCCGCGCTTATCATGAACGACTCGCGGGGCTGTCCTTCACTGGACACTGTATTATCAGACGCAACTGCTGAGCCAGCATCTGATTCTTCATCTCCCGAAGGTACTCTTGTTCTAACCCTACCATACATTACACGAATGATAGCTCCGGATTGGAGACGAGTTACACGTCGGGATATTTCTGGAATAGCCTCGGGGTTATCCTGAGTCGATATTCCTGTGCTGGTCATATTAGCGGTGACCCTTGAATGTTCACCGTCTTCGACCCTTATCCTTCTTCTTCGGAAACGCCTAGACCTGGGCTTTGGCGTTTCAGTGCTGAGTCTCTCGAACACAGAAACTCTCGCAGGGACTGTCTTGACGCAATTGCATTCTGACAGTACCGCCCGAATAAGCTTCGAGCAAGGACATTGAGTCTCGAACCTTCGAGGGCTCCTCTTTCTGGATTTATTCGTACCCCCGACACGATAGTACAGCTCGTCCGTTTGAAGGTCGGAGCAACCTATCGTGTGTTGGCACGATCTCTCAGGTATAACGTTGTCGTCATCAGATGACAACGTTTCCTTCTGAGGATGAATCGCCTTCTTTGGGCCTTCCAGAGTCACACGCCTCGAAACGCACCTTTGTAGGCGTGAACCTTCAGCGGGCTCTTGCACTTCGACGCGCAAAGTTGTGCGCTTGGGTGCCGCTATTTTCTCCAAGTGTTGAGGGTTGCGGTGACCCCCAGCATGTTGAATTGTTTGGGACTTCTTCATTGGCCCCAAGCGTTCCTGGACTAGAGTTTTGCCTCGTTCTTTGGGAATTGGACCGAGGCGCTCCAAAACTGACTTTCTCTTCTGGGATGGTCCTGCGGGATCTCCCGGAGCAGTTATAGAAATCACCGGCTGTTTGGATTGATTTGCCGGGTGTTGAATCTTCGGAGGCTGCGGGTTTTGCTCCTTAGCCTGAACCGCTTCAGACGTCGGCCTCCAAACCTTGCGAGTTGGTGGCGGCTTTTTGACCACCTCCTTCTGCAGCTTCCGCTGGGCTTCTTCAGCTTTAGCCCGCGCTTGCGCAGATAATGCGCGACGTTTGCGGATATGTTCCTCTAGCGTCGAGCGATTCCGTTTGACACGGACCCACTCCATAGTTGATGGCTTGGAGGAACCACCCTTCATTTGTTGTTGAGGATGTTTGCCTCGTTTGCTCTTCAGATCTGCATGGTAGCGAACCCCGTCAACGGACTCCATGGCCTTGGCGAATTGCTTCGCGAGGCGTTGACGCTGCCTCTGGCGGGCTCTCTTAGAGAGAGTCACCACGCCTTTAACGGCGGATTTGACCTTCTTAGAGGCCGGTAGGACTTCACCCAACGCAACTTTGGCGTCAACCGGGGTGAGGTCGTCGTTGGTGGCTTCGACTTCTTCGCACCAACGGACTTTTCTCCTGGAGGAGAACTTCTGGGACTTCTTGGACTTGGGGGAGGAGGTAGATCCGAACGAGGACACGTACTCCTCGTACTTCTGTTGGTCGAACTCATACTCAACCTCCTCTACGACCGGGATCGAGATCCGCGGCTCCGACGCTCCGATCTCGGCAGCGAGATCGGTGGCTCCCACTGTGGTCGCCAGATTGTTCGCGGGAAAAATCAGACTCTTCTTCATTGTTGATGTCATTACACTCAATTAAAAACTTTTTGTGTTACAAAGAGATCCGGTCTTTTTATAAGAGCCGGTTACAATGAAAATCAAAGAAAACAAAGAAAAATTACAACTTTCCTTATTTGTCGAACAGATCGCGAGCTCCTGTTATCCGATCACTCGCTTTGTGGGTTGTTTGCCTGCGCCGGGGTTGTTTACCATGGACCACCGCGAGATCTGGATCCAAGCAGATCTACGACGTATTACGGGTACTATCCCACCAAGGAGATAATAGCCGGGAGGGATCGTTTCACCAAGGAAACGACCGCTCGAATCTCGGGATCTAAGAACCAAGCTTAGATCCGGAGTATAACAACGTAGATCTGAGGATTAGATTCCTTCGAACTCCTGCCTTGTTTGGTGCGGGTGCTCGTCAAGAATCGAATCCAAATGTCCAAGCTTCAAGCCTTCAAAACTCCGAGGTGAGATCACAATCCGGCAGAGTTTCGGCTCTTCAGAAGTTCAACCAAAAAGTCCTTTCAAATGAACAACCACCCCCTCTATTTATAGGCACTCGAAACTGTGCATGTGTGCACAAGTGAGAGGGGGGAAAGGAGCCGGCCACCTTGGGGTGGCTCGGCCTTGGCCGAGCCACCCTGAGGTGGTTCGGCCTTGGCCGAGCCACCCTAGGGTGGCTCGGCTTGGGCCGAGCCACCTTAGGGTGGCTCGGTCAAGGCCGAGTCCCCCGGGTGTTCTCCGTTTCCCGTTGTTCGGTTGTTTTCCGTCTTTCGATTCTTCATTTGGTTTGTCCGGACTTTGATTTGATAGCCCGGGTCTTTATTTGGCAGTATTTCTGCCTCGGTGTTTGAGTACAAATCCTATTTTGTTTTTGGACGACTCGTTGACTTTCCGAACCGCTGGATTGGTTCCACATGCGAACGTATTCCGTTGCTTGCGTGCCTCGTCGCCTCGTCGCTCGAACGTCCGTTGATTTGTCGAATCATCGCGCCGGGCTGTGCTAAGGGACCTATAGGCAATTTTATACACCTACAGGGTTGGTTGTGATGTTACTCGCTAGAGCTTTGACGCTCGTTGTCCCTCCCCCTTTCAGGTAACGAGCCAGGAGCCCGGAGAGTCGCAGGTTGATAGCGATGCACTTTAGTGTCAGCTGTCTGCTTTAGACATATTTTTCTTTTGAGCTCCACTGTAGATTTTTTTTTGGTTTAGACATTTGAGAGTTTATTCTAGAAGTTGTAAAGGTGGTGTGCCTTATTTCCTCTACTCAGACTTATTGTATTTGAGACTTGTTAAGAACTCCAGTTTATTCATTTCAGACTTTGACTATGTACTTCAGTTTATTTCGTTGATGAGATGTGTTATGTTCTATCACTTCATCCAGTATTGTTTATTTACCCTTTACTTGCTTTGTACCTACACCTGTTGTTAATTCCACTAGAGAGATAGTAAATGTGATGGTGAAACGTGTCATTGCACGGTGCGGTGCATGGTAGGTTTGACATTTCTGGTATCACCTCGCACTGCAGCCTTGTGTGAACCCAGGGGCGTCACAGTTGGTATCAGAGCTCTAGTTCCAGTATCCTTAGGATCATCCTGTGTCAAGTCGTGGAGCTAGGATAGAGTTTCTTAGGATTCATGTATAGAGTCCGAAAGGATTTCCTAGTATGAGTGAGGGCGATATATGCGTATATCTCAAAATTTGAGAAATTTTTTTTTATGACAACTATTTTATATAGATTCAAAGTATTTGTGTGAATACTATATGTTGTGAAAAAAATTTCAATACGATACGTTATTTATAAAAAGTTTATTTTTGGACTCATGAAATTTTATTTTTTACCATCAGGATAGAGAGTGCAGGACGTGGTAGACCTCGTACCAGGAGGGCTAGCCAGACGGAGTCACAGCAGACTCCATTAGAGCAGCAGTCAGCTCAGCCCGAGCAGGAGAAGGCACCACCAGAGCCGTAGCAGGCTCCTCAGTATCTGGTGGACCTTATGGCCCCTCTTATCGCTCGGATGACAGCTATTGAGGAGTTAGTGACGACTCATATAGCACCACCGACACCGCCACCACCACTACCAGTAGCCCAGCAGCAGGGGATACCAGCCGTTCCTGTTAGAGAGAGACCCCCAGAGGCCACGCCTGCAGCTAATCCTTTAGCAGTCCCAGACAGAGCCACAGAGCAGGAGACTTGGCTCCGTATGGTGGAGAGTTACCAGAAGATGAGGGCACCGGAGTTCCAGGGGTCACCAGACCCTCTTGCAGCCCATAAGTGGAAGGAGGATGTGAGCAACATTCTCGATATACTCGGTGTAGACTCAGTTCAGAAGCAGAGACTGGCATCCTACAGTCTGAAGGGAGATGCCGGGAGATGGTATCGACTCCAGTTTACTCCAGATCAGAGGATGACTCTCACATGGGAGGACTTTATCTACTTCTTTGATGGTCAGTATATTTCTTCTGCAGCTCGGACTGGGAAGGAGCTCGAGTTATCCCGGTTGACTCAGGGAGACATGACCGTGGCAGATTTTGAGAGCTGGTTCATGGAGTTGCTACATTTCACTGGCATGTGGCAGACGGGAGAGCGTCAGGCTCAGATGTTCTTAGCTGGGCTTCGCTCTAATCTCCGACGGTACCTCGTGTCGAGGAGATTTTATTCAGTTAGGGAGGTAGCTGAGGCTGCCACTTCTCAGGAGATCGAGACCACTATGTTCCAGAAGGATAAGGAAGGGAAAACCAAGACAGGACAGAACAGTGACAAGGGCAAGAACAAGAGAGGTTTTTCTGGTCATCAGCAGCAGCATCAAGGCCCTTATAAGAAGGGACCCCAGCAGGATCAGAGAGCGCATCAGCAGCGCAAGTTCCAGGGGTCTTGTTTTAACTGTCACAAGGTCGGACATAAGGCATCAGAGTGCCGCAGCGCACCAGCAGGAGCCCAGCAGGGCAAAGGTCCGAACCAGCAGCAGCAGCGCCAGCATGGAAGAGGTCAGGGCCAGCAGAATAGGCTTGAGGCACCGCCAGCAGCTCAGAGGACTGAGGGACAGATTCGGGTAGTTCAGGAGGCTCCTCAGGGCCAGATTATCCCATACTCTCCAGCACCATTAGCAGAGCAGTCTTCAGCCACGGGCAGGGTATATGCAGTTGTTCCTCGTGATCATGGAGCCAGCGGAGCTGTGGTGGAGGGTACGTTCTTTGTGAACTCTCTTCCCGCCCGTATTCTTTTTGATTCGGGAGCTTCGCATTCATTCATCTCGCATGCATTTATGACTAGACTCCAGCTTGTAGCTCAGCCCCTAGACACCCCTCTATCTGTTTCCACCCCTTTAGGTGAGGTATCGTTTCTGGAGAGTGTTTGTAGGAGGTGTACCGTCAGTCTAGACGAGTCGGAGTTCATAGTGGATTTGATAGTGTTGCATATGTCCGAGTTTGATGTCATCCTTGGTATGGATTGGTTGTCTTCCTATCATATTAGTATTGACTGCTTTGCGAAGACAGTCAAGTTGAGAGCGTCCGATGGGTCCGAGATGATTGTAGCCACCTCTCAGGGCAACCGATTTGCGGAGTTTTTTCTGGCATACATCGAGGAGGTGATGCGACGGGATCAGGGTGCTGAGTTATTGGAGACTAGAGTTGTCTCAGAGTATCAGGATGTCTTTCAGGACATACCTGGGTTACCTCCTGTGAGAGAGGTTGGGTTCTGTATCGAGTTGCAGCCGGGCACAGACCCGATATCCCGCGCACCCTATCGCATGGCACCAGCTGAGATGAGGGAGCTGCAGACCCAGTTGGACGAGTTGTTAGCTCAGGGTTTTATTCGCTGGAGTCATTCTCTGTGGGGCGCGCCAGTCCTCTTCGTGAAGAAGAAGGATGGTAGTATGAGGTTATGCATAGATTATAGAGAGTTAAACAAGGTCACTATCCGGAATAGGTACCCACTACCTAGGATTGATGACTTGTTTGACCAGTTGCAGGGAGCACAGTATTTCTCGAAGATTGATCTTCGTTCTGGCTATCATCAGTTGCGGGTTCGGGAGATGGATATTCCCAAGACCGCTTTTCTTACTCGATATGGATCTTTCGAGTTCTTGGTCATGCCATTTGGGTTGACCAATGCACCCGCGGTATTCATGGATTTGATGAACCGGGTTTTCCGTCCCTTCTTAGATCAGTTTGTGATCGTGTTCATCGATGATATTCTTATTTACTCGAGATCGGAGGCAGATCATGAGGAGCATCTACGAGTAGCGTTGAGGACCCTTCAGGAGCACCAGTTGTATGCTAAGTTCAGCAAGTGTGAGTTTTGGCTTTCAGAAGTTAGATTTCTTGGCCACGTCATCAGTAGAGAGGGTATAGCAGTGGACCCGGCTAAGGTCACGGCAGTTCTTGATTGGGAGCCCCCGAAGACGGTGTCAGAGATCCGCAGCTTTTTGGGTTTAGCTGGATATTACAGAAAGTTCATTCAGGACTTCTCGAAGATTGCGACGCCGATTACACACCTTACGAAGAAGGGTGTACAGTTCATATGGAGCATGGAGTGCCAGAAGGCCTTTGACATTTTGAAGGCTAAGCTGACTACAGCGCCAGTTCTGACTATTCCGTGCAGCGACAGGACATTCGTGGCGTATACGGATGCATCATTGGCAGGCTTAGGAGGCGTATTGATGCAGACTCAGAGGGTAGTAGCCTATATCTCTTGGCAGTTGAGGGTGCATGAGCAGAACTACCCGACTCATGACTTGGAGTTAGCAGTTGTGGTGTTTGCACTCAAGTCATGGAGGTACTACTTATATGGAGTGCAGTTTGAGCTATTCACAGACCATCAGAGTCTGAAGTACCTCTTTTCTCAGAAGGAACTCAATCAGAGGCAGAGGAGGTGGATTGAGTTTATCAAGGACTACAAGTTCGTGATTCAGTATCATCCAGGGAAGGCGAACGTCGTAGCAGATGCTTTGAGTAGGAAGCGCCGACATCGGGTTGCGGCTTTGAGGTGTTTATTGCATAGAGATCTTATCACTCTTAGCCAGTTTGACTTTAGATCCGAGATTGGAAGAACCAGTGCATTCTTGGGAGCTATGTCAGTGCAGCCATCTTGGAGTGACAGGGTTGTCAGAGCACAGTTGGAGGACTCTTGGATTCAAACCCGTAAGGGGGAGATTTCCAAAGAGCCTAAGACTGATTGGACCATTGGAGAGGATGGAGGTCTACGGATGAAGGGTAGATTGGTTATGCCAGCCAGTGTAGAGCTGAAGAAAGAGTTATTTGATGAGGCACACCGTACTCGGTACACAGTACATCCAGGGACTACCAAGATGTACAAGGACCTTAAGAGGCGATTCTGGTGGAGTGGTATGCGGAGAGAGATTGCGGATTATGTGGCTAGATGTTTTACCTGTCAGCAGGTGAAGGCAGAGCATCAGAGACCGGCGGGGACACTTCAGCCTTTACCCATTCCAGAGTGGAAGTGGGCAGACATCTCTATGGATTTTATTGTGGGGTTGCCGAAGTCGAAGAAGGGGAATGATTCTGTGTGGGTGATAGTGGACCGATTGACGAAGTCAGCCCATTTCATCCCGGTGAGGACCACTTATACAGCTGAGACTTATGTGAGGATCTTCATTCGGGAGACAGTTCGACTTCACGGTGTACCGGACACGATCGTGTCGGATCGAGGATCGGTGTTCACTTCACATTTTTGGAGGAGTTTTCAGGACTCATTTGGCAGCACACTATCTTATAGCAGTGTATTCCACCCCCAGACGGATGGCCAGACGGAGAGGGTGAATCAGGTGCTGGAGGACATGTTGCGGGCATGTGTCATTGACTTCCAAGGCAGTTGGGAGGATCATATTCCACTGGTAGAGTTCGTTTATAACAATAGTTATCAAGCGACGATCGGTATGGCCCCGTACGAAGCATTGTATGGGAGACCTTGTAGATCACCGATATGTTGGGCCGAGCCGGAGGACAGCTTGATGCTTGGGCCAGAGCTAGTGAGGCAGACTACTGAGAAGGTAACCTTGATTAGAGAGCGGATCTTAGCCGCTCAGAGTCGGCAGAAGAGCTATGCAGATAAGAGGCGGAGACCCCTAGAGTTTCAAATTGGGGATTTGGTCATGCTTAAGGTATCGCCTATGAAAGGCGTGCAGCGATTCGGGAGGCGGGGAAAGCTTGCACCGAGATATATTGGGCCTTTTCAGATTCTAGAGCGCATTGGAGCCGTGTCATACAGACTAGATCTCCCCGCATCTATGTCTAGTATACACAACGTGTTCCATATTTCTATGCTCAAGAAGCATTTGCACGATGAGGAGCAGCAGTGAGTATTGGATGCACCGGAGATCGAACTTCAGGATGATTTGACCACTATTGAGATTCCGGTTTGTATTCTTGCCAGAGAGGACAAGAGGCTTAGAAACAAAGTAATTCCCTTGGTGAAAGTTCAGTGGAACCGAGGAGGCATTGAGGAGATTTCTTGGGAGCGTGAGGAGGACATGCGTCGTGACTACCCACACTTGGTTGAACAGGTAAATAAATTCTTGTTTTGATTTCATGTCTTAACTTATGTGCATATCCTTGGTTATGTTTACAGTTAACGCTATAATGAGGATGCTTTCGCTTAAATTTTAATCTTTTGGAAAACATGGTATATGTATGGGGGGTTCCTTGTTTGGATTTTTCGCCCGATGTACTAGTTCCACTAGATTAGGATTTGAGCGAGAATATTATCATTTTAGATCGTTAAGTGTAAATATCTCTATAAGGTTATATAAGAGTTCATGTTGCAAAGTTCGTAGGATTTTCGAATTTCGAGGACGAAATTCTTTTAAAGGGAGAAGAATGTAAAACCCCGAAAATTTCTATAATATATATGTGTGAATTATTGATAGTAAATAATTCCCTTATGATGAATAATCATAAATATATGCATA
>BQKN01049213.1:0-16566 GCA_022839385.1 Asparagus kiusianus | reverse complement strand
GGAATTCAGCAACATTTATTTACTGCACTTAATGATACAAGACTAAATGCTTGAGCAGGAGATTACAACTTAAAAATTTTGAAAATTTATGCTTTTTGACTCTACTGTCAAATGTAAGAAATATACTGTCAAATATTTAGAATAGGGTTAATCGTAGATACACTTTTCGTAAGAGTGTGCCACTTGCACTGCCTAAACTATTATATTAGTAAATTCAGCCTCCGAGGACAAAATTTCTCTCATTTAGTTGAGATATCACATAAAAATCACATGATTGTACGTTACCTATTGCCCTCAGTTTAACTGAAAAAAAGAAAAAGAAAAAAGAAAAAGAAAAAAGAAAAAGAAGTAAATTTCCTTCTTAATTGAGGGAATAACAAATTAATGTCGTCCAAGATATCTGTGATTAACCCGTTATGCCTGTGAAAATTAACCCTAAGCCATCAACTCTCTGTTTTTAACAACAGAGCCCCTATATTATACATGCCTTTTCTAATAAGCCCTCAATTTTCTCTTTTGATAACTAAACCCTTAAGTCCTACCCCGTCTCTTCTAGGTAGCCCGCAACTTACTCTTTCTGACAACATAACCCCGAAATTAACAAAAGAATACTTGGGGAACTTCTTAGAAGAGATGGAAAAAAAAGTTAGGGGTTTCGTTGTAACAAAAATGAAAGTAAAGAGCTTCTTAGAGGAGAGGAATAAAATTTAGGGACTTCTTTGTTACAAAAAAAAAGTTAGGTGTAGGCATCGAAAATTGCCTATAGGTCTCCACGAACAGCTCAGCGTTAGGAAAAGACAATGAACGTCACTATCCAAGTCACAGAAGTTTGATTGACGTCGGTAAACGTTTGAAGTGAATCGACGAACCACGTGAACTAACAGAATTTCGGAATAACAAGGGTACGAACTGATCGAGCACCTCGTGTCGTTCACAAACGGCGAAATACCCTTCGTGTCTCATTTATTCCACAGATGATCTAATCATTGGAGCTTATAGAACTCCTCGTCGGCTTTCCAACGCACTTTGAATCACTTCAAACCGAGTTCGAACGAAGAAGTTACGACGGAAACCAACAAGTGTACATAATACGACGTCTCAGCCTGAATGAGACACTCCGAGGTGTCTCGGCCCACCCGAGACACCCTAAGATGTCTCGGCCCAAGTTGAGACACCCTGGGGTGTCTCCAGCCCAGAAATTGTCTTTTAGGTGGTTTTAACCGCCCGTAACCCCGTTGAGCCTATAAATACAGCCCCGGGTCCTTATTTTTTTGAGATCTGGAATTTTAGAGAATTGGCGAAGCCCTGCCGGACTGAAGAGTAATCGAGTTCTTCAACGCAAGAGAAAGATTTGTCAGATCCGCATTCACCCGCATCCGTTCCTTAGGATTATCCAGTTGCGGTAATCCTAAGAAGAGCAATTATCTCGCCGTTGCCGAGATAAGCGCTTCTGTTTCTAGATTCCTTCGCGAATCGACGGAGTTCTGGATCTGATCTGATTGCCAGGTAGTCCACGGATATCAACGTCCCCGTCACCGGCTAAAGACCCACGCAAGCAAGAGACGACGAACGGATCTTGTGTTATTTTCGAAAAGTTGTAATCTCTCATTCTTTTTCTTATTGAATATTTCGAATTCTTTGTAAGCAAACTTTATTATAATGAGTTCGACAATGAAGGCAACTTTTACCGAAAACATTAGGGACTTGTTAGAAAAACAGGCTGAAATTTCGAGGCGCTTTAGACTATCTTCCCGGTGTATGTCTGTGCGAATGTGTCCACAAATGCACACACACAGTCTTATTCACACAAGTGCTCATAACATGCATTTATGTTCTTTCAATAGGTCCTCCTTGCTGTTCTCCAATTCCATAACTAAACCAATCAATTGTGGAATATATCTGATTACACTCTCTGTTAGGACGGCACAGGAAACATCAAAGAAAACATGGTGACTGCTTTTGTTAATGGTTCACTAGCCTCGTTTCTCCCCTTTGATTGAAAAATTAGAAATCAGAAAAAATTACAAATGCTACCCTCGCGTAAGGTCAGATCGTAGCTTCAATACCCAACAACACCATTCATATGGAAAGTCGAAAATTTCCTACTAGTATTTTTTTTCCCCAGTGTCACACTCTTGCTATATAGCAAGAGATATTTCCAAGTAAAAAATTTTCACAAACCACCCCTCGTTGAGGTGAGTCTGCTGATAGAATCGCCGAATTCGATCAAATTAAGCAGAAATGGAGTAAAACATGTTAGGGTTTGATCTCACATTGAGCCTGGCAGCGGAGAGATACGCGGTGCTCGACTCCCCGAGAAAGAACTCCTTGTCCCCGGCCACCGTCTTCGCGCACGCGAGCCCCACCTCCTCCGCCACCGCCGCCACCACCCCCCCGTGCAGCGAATTGTACGGATTCTGCGCCCACAAAATCGAACCAACCCCAAAACGATCAACCTCCCGAGATCGAGAAAGTTAACCCAACAAAAAAAATTTAAAAAAAAAAGAGGAACAGAAGCTTTCTGTTTTCGGGAGAGCTTACGGTGATGGCGGGGGTGACGGCGAGGGAGCAGAGGACGCGGCCGCGGCGGAGGGTCTGGACGGCGAGGAGGCGGCGGATGAGGCGGGAGTAGAAGTCTCTGGACTCGGAAGCTTCTGGAATTTTCTGGGAGACGCCGAGGGACTCGAAGAAGGCCTCGGTGCTGGCGACGGGGTCCTGGGTCGGAGCTGGAGCCATGATTTGTTTTCGGAATTATGGGCTGTCCCTGTGTTTTTGAGAGAAAGAATATACTGAAAGCCTGCCATATAAAGGTCAAAAGTATCACTTTTTAGCATGCTTTCAACTAAAATCACCTCTAAAAAGAAAGAATTTGGCTGAAAGCCTGCTAAAAAATGACATTTTTGGTAGGTTTTTAAGAGAGTCTTTCCCTCAAAAACAGGGAACCAAACAGCCCCTTATGGTGGATGTCTGAGTGAGGAACAAGCGTCGAGCGAGGGCCTTAATTGCACTAAAAACACCCTAGAGAACCCCCAGATTTTGAAGTTTATCACTTTAGTATCCTTTGTTGTGCGGGCGTGAAAATTTTTAGCCGAAAGTTCTCGTGTGAAGGTCACATGCTGATTTTAGAACGATTTTTAACTCTTAATATTTGTTGAATCTGTCGTTAAAGCTATCAAAATCATATTTTAAATTAGAATTAGAGCGGAGTGAAAAAAGAGTTATAATATGGGTTAAATTGTTCAATAATTGGCATGCGAGGTGTCGCATGAGAACGGGAAAAGTTCATCCGTTTGCATAACTGAGGGTATAAAAGTTCAAAATTTAAAAATACGTATAAAGTGCTGCAAGAACAAGTTAAGGTACATAAGCACAAAGTAGGGGAAAAACTCTAGCCTTGTGGGAGTCAAGGATGGTGTCATTTCCGAGGTCCTTACCTACCAAATAACACCTTAATGCACAAGATAAGATCACGTCCCTTACCTACCAAATAACATCTTAACGCACAAGATAAGATCACATGGGATGTTTGTTTGAGAAAGAAGTGGAATTCGACTCCAAATTGATGGGACTTTTCTTGCATACGCGCATCAACGTACACGGAGACAAATGGTTCACGTTTGCATAACTAAGGTGTACTATTTACTTAACACACGCTCTCCTCCACAATAGCCTCGATCAGCAAGTCCAAAATCCTTAATTTTGCACTAAGGCCTTGATGGAGATAAGTAACCAACTAGACATATTGATCGTTGAGAACGCCGTATTAAATATTATTATTTCAAATATCAAGTACATAAACAAATCAAATCTTCATTCATCAGAATCGGGGGTCGAGTACAGATATCATCGCTAATGAACTAATCAAAACACAGGCGAAGCGCCCAGCAGCAACCGCTTGAGCTTACCCGACTTATGAATGAAATAACGGTACATACAATTCTAAGGGTCGTGCACAGATTCAATCAAAAATTATCGCCAACCTACTTAAGATCGGTCTTAATTTGTTCATTACAGCAGGAACTTTTCACTTCAAATGCAGGTGGATGCAGAAATCCGGCTTTTGCTTTCATGTAAGAAAAAAAGTTACTGAACAAGTTTGAGTTCTGCGAGGTTGATATTGAATCAAGATACATCAATACCCGAAATGGTTTCTTTATCTCACATGAACGAGGAGACATGATTATAAACTTGAAGGAAGAAAACATACTAATATATTCACACTTATTCCTAAGTACTTCATCCATAATTTTTCAAGGCTTCGGCCTGTAACCATATGGGTTCTTGCTTGCCCACATCCACTGGTCTCTGCACATCTCCTCTATGCCATACTTCGCTCTGCAAGTTGCATAAAAATTTTGAGCGTGATTCTTAATAAAATAAGATAAAAGATTATTCGAAGTGAAATAAGAAAAAGAAATTTATGAAGAACTTACTTCCAACCAAGTTCTTTGAGAGCTTTTTCAGTGGAGGCATAAACAGCTGTGGCATCACCCGGCCTCCTCGGACATAACTTGATAGGGATTTTCTACAGTTGAAGAGATGAAGTACAAGAAATGAGACAATTCACGAGTTGGGTATACGTATTAAATATACAGGTCGAGATGGAGTGACCATTTCAAGCAACTCACCTTTCCAGAGGCCTTTTCAAATGCAGTGACCATTTCAAGCACAGACGTCCCACATCCAGTCCCCAAATTATAGGCGGCACAACCTGGAAAATATTTCAAACCCAAATGTGTAAAGAAAAATTCAAAAGAAAAAGATGTGTACGTATGTTTGTGTGTGAGATAGAGATAGAGAAGGAATGAACCTATGTCTTCTGTGATAAGGAGTTTTCTGAGAGCTGCAATATGGCCATCAGCTAAGTCCATCACATGAATATAATCACGAATCTAATTCAGAAAAAGGAAAAAGGAAAGAGTTAAAACAATCAGATAAGTAGACGGTTATCCACTTAAGAGTAGAATCTCATAAGGTTATAATAGGCAATGATAATCAACTAAATACCATATGCAGATTCTTGAGAACATAATGTAATAGTATAAACAGAAGGAACAGAAATAAGAGAAGTTTTCTAGGGAAAGCCAGTACTTACAGCGCTACCATCCTTTGTTGGGTAATCATGGCCATACACGTTCAACTCAGGCAGCCTGCCAACAGCAACTTGCTGAATGTAAGGCATAAGGTTGTTTGGAATGCCGACGGGATCTTCACCAATGTGACCACTTTCATGTGCTCCCACAGGATTAAAGTATCTTAACAGGATTATCCTCCATTCTGGATCTGCCTTTTGAATATCACGAGCTATTTCTTCAAGGAAAAGCTAATGCACAAGAAAGAATACAAGCTTAAATAATATTAGCAAACATCCTACAAGAGTGACATTTTACAAGGATAGATGCTAGAAGAGCTATTGAAAAACAGGAAAACACAACATACCTTAGTTCGGCCATACGGGTTCATTGCCTTTAGCTCAAAATCTTCAACACATGGAATTTTTTCAGGTTGGCCGTAGACAGTAGCCGATGAGGAAAAGACCATCTGCACCAACGAACGGTTAATTGAAAAAACAACAAGAAAGCGCAAGAAAATAGAAATGGTTGGGTGTGAATGAAATAATATGTGCATTGGATTATAGTGACGGGAGAACATATTATCAAGCCACAAAGAAAATTAACCACACATAAATTTCTTGAGAAGCAACATAATTATAAATGTAAAAATCAAGTAAGATGAAACTGGACTACTATAAATGAAGTAAATACTCATGTCAAGAGCTACTATAAATGGAGTAAATACACAAGTCAAGAGGAATGAAAAGCGAAAAGGAACAATGAAACTCGAAGTCATGTAATGGAAAAATAGAAAGTCAAGCAACTCATATCTATGAGGAGGAAATAATAAAGTCAAGCAACAGACATTCACATTCAATCAGTCTCAGGTCTTGAGATAATTTGTACAAACTACAAACAAAATCAGATACAAAATGGAGCCATCACTTAGTTAAGGATGGGAATACTGCACTTCTAATATTAAAACAAGGATATTTGCACGTAATGGATAAACCATGTGACTTTCTCACATCTGGAAGAAACAAAAAAGATTATGAATTGTTTTGAAATAGACTGATACGGGTGTATCTCCTCTTCGGAACTTAGCGATCCTCATGGGAGCTTGAGGATAAATGATTCTCATAGTAACTTGAGAATAGAGGTGTAAAACAACACAGTGAAACACAGGTCGAAGCGTGGAACGAGACCGCGAATCGAAGAATCGAAACATCCAGTTTTTAGCCCGTGAGTCGACTCATACATGTATATGAGTCGACTCATCAGGTTGAGTCGACTCATGCCTGTCATGAGTCGACTCACGAAGCCCAGCAGTTTGTCAGAAGTTTCTGACCAGTCGACTTATGACTATCATGAGTCGACTCACGAAACCCAGCAGTTTGTCAAGAGTTTCTGACCAGTCGACTCATGACTGTCATGAGTCGACCCATGTGTCATGAGTCGACTCATATATGCACATGAGTCGACTCATCGATGGTTTCCTGGTTAGTTTAGGTTTCTGTTTGCACGAATTCCTGTGGGATTTGGGCTTGGTTATTTACCAGTTTGTCATCCACGTTGTTACATATATATAAGGGATTGTTTTAGGGTTTTAAAACAATCAAGAGAGATTAGATTGTATTTTGAGAATTGAGAGAGATTGTTCTTCAATTCTAGTGAGATTGTGAGAGATTATAAACTATTTAATTCTCATAATCTAGAGAAGATATTTTCTTTCGCCACCACTGAATTATCCTTGTGTTCTTGTTATTTTCTTCTCAACCACCTTTGATAATTCCGTGATCAAAGGTGCTCGCACGACGACTCGTACCATAGACTGCCTAAACCAACGTAAAATATTGTTGGTTTCATCCTGTCTAGAAATTTAGGCTCCATGGTCATATATTGTTGGTTTCATCCTATCTAGAAATTTAGGCTTCATGGCCATATAGACCACATAATGTGGCAACATAATGTGGCAACAAATTACAGTTTATGTTGACCCTATAGTTTTGATGATGATTTATCAAACAATTTATCGCTAATATATTCTCTAGTTTTTTTTGTGTTTATGTTTCTCTTTTCAGGTATTTCAACACACGTCAATCAAGCGTTAAAGATTCAAGTTCATATGTGTGGATTTACCTAGGTATATGTTTAGTTTACTTACATATATTGTATGATTATATCTAAGCTCAATATATGTACACCTAACACGATTTTTGACGTTTTCTATCATATAATTGATTTTTCATCAAACGTTGTTACAATAACTTTTATCTCATGTTTACAACTCTTTCATACTTCATTATATACATACAATACATGCACAATATATATATACCTGTTTACAAGCTCTATGTCAATTTTCGTGTTCACGAAAAACAGGTTTTCTGAACACTTTTTAAAAACAGGGAGTTTTCACAAACAAAAATTAATTTTCCAAAAATTCCTTTCAAACATGTTTATTTTATCATTTAGACACTTTCCCCAAAGTTTCATTATTTTTGGATGTGATTTGATATTTTTAATGAATTTTCAAAAACAGCTCTAAAACCTGTCATATGCCATATGTCAGATTTCGGTCGACCGATCCGGTCGACGCCAGTTGTTTTCTGAGTTCATGCTCGCGATCGACCACACCGATCGACCGATAGAATCTCCGATCGACCGCCAGCTTTAAACCCTTATTATCTGTGTTTTTGAGCTTAGCGATCGACCGGACCGGTCGACCGCCGAGTTGTCAGAACCTTTATAACGGCTAGTTTTTCTACCTGTTTTCAAACTGGGTTTTTGGTCTTTTACTTATTTTTTACTATTATATTGGGGTGCTATATATACCCCATTGCTGATCCTTCTTCATCCAACTAAGAAATCCAAGTTTTGTGTTTAACAAAATATTGATTGTGTTTAAGAGCTGTTTAATAGTTGATTTCATCAATCAGTTTTTCAAGAGAAGTTTTTCTACAACAAGAAGTGGCATTCAATCCCATTGGAATCATCTCTACTGTTCTTCTTGTTTGAGAAGTTTTCTAAACTCTTATATAGCTTATTATTTCTCTTTCATTTCATTTAGCTATATCTATTGAGTTTTCATTCACTGTTATCATACACACTTATTGAGCTTAATATTTTCATACCATATAGTGTGGGTTGTGGGGTGTGATTTAGTGAGTGTGAGCTTCATTATGTTCTCACTTGCTAATTGAGAACAAATCATTGTATTTAACTTTTATTTGTGAGAATCACTTGTAATACACTTGTACACCGAGAGAAGTGTGAGGCGAGAGACGGGGTCAAATCCAATAGGAATGGCATCGATTGACGAACCTAGGGAGAGATTGTAATCGAGCACTTGAGGAGGAGGACACGGGCTAGGTTCCTACACTTAGTGTGTAAAGTGTAATTGCATAGTGTTTGTGTAGTGTGAGAGTTTTTGGTGATCTTGTAAACCGAGTGTGTAGATGTTCCGGCTTCCAAACCGGATTGTGATAGTGGATATCTCCTCGAGGTGAGGAGCGGGGACGTAGGTCGTGGGGACCGAACCTCGTAAACATATCTTGTGTTTGTGTTTGCTTAGCGTATATTTCTTTTGTGCTTATTGTTCTTATTGTTCATATCTATCTCTTGCAAGAACATATTGATCAACATAATTTTTAATTGGGATTTAATCGGATTAGATTAGCATAAGACCCTAATCACCCCCCTCTAGGGTCTAACAGTTTAGGCATTGTTGACCTGATTCGAAGTGGAAGACCGGTATTCTGCTGCAATAATACGAGTAAAGTTGAAATATGAAATTTCTTAAAAGTTATTTTGGCCAAAGCATATACATTTTGGTGCTATGAATTTTGAAGTGTTTGCTTTAGTACCTAAAATATCCTGTCAAAGGATCCCTCCATGGCCATATAAACCGGTATTCTGCTGCAATATTACGAGTAAAGTTGAAATATGAAGTTTCTTAATGTTATTTTGGCCAAAGCATATACCTTTTGGTGCTATGAATTTTGAAGTGTTTGCTTCAGTACCTAAAATATCCTGTCAAAGGATCCCTCCAACTACACCAAAACTCCAAAGTTACATTGAGGGTCAAGAGTTATAAGTTTATATCTATCATATCCTATTTACACGCCCAAGTACTTCTAATTTCTGCTCTGTTTATAGCCATTTGAATATTGCACTTCCTAGAATAAATTAACGTTGAAACCTTCTCAATCACTATTATTCTCTACTTACGCCAATAGCCAGATACTAACATTTATCAACAATTGATTGAGAAGGAATTATAATTATACTAAAATAAAAACTTTTATAATGACTAGGTTCTAAAAAGATCTCTAAATCAATTAAAATTTTAGTTAATAATATTTGCCTTCTGTAAATAATGCTACAAGAAAATTTCCATGCAAAATTAATTCCAATATTTAAAAAAATTCAGTCATCTTTTTCCCTCTGCTTGATTTGTTCCTTTGTGATTTTTCAAGAGAAAATCATCATATATCACTGTGCCAATAGTTCTTAGAGTTTCAATAGCATCATCAGAAATTCACTGATCGTTTAAATAAAAAAGAGATTGTTATGTAATTGGTGATATTGTCTGTAAATAGAGTCCACTAAGGTGTGATAATAATAGTCGAGGCTCAGTTGTAAGTACTAACCAGATGCCACTGAATACTGTCATTTGACCTATTTCTAGTTTTATGAGTTTAGTTTGCTTTCCTTTTGCATCGCCACCATTACATTTATTATACTACCTTGTAAATCAATAGTTAAAAAAGTATTTTCATGAACTTTTAACCTAATGTTTGTTATTAAGTATACTTATCAATTCTTGTGAGCGTGTAAATGCTCCACATAACTTGTTGTTTTCAGATGCATATTGTGCATAACGTCTTTTAACCAGCTTGTAGGTCTTACCCACAAGTAGCTTGCCTACTAGATTATTTACATCATTAGAATTCTTTTTTCTGGTTTATAGGTCATTTATTTGTTAATATAGGTCAAGTACTGTACTTCATATTGTTTAGGTTTTACAGAGGAATGCCTATAATTTCTCTGTTTATACGTCTCTGATCCACTCTGTTTTAGGGTTCATCATGAGCCCTACAGGTGATCGGTGATCCTTTCCCTTGATTTGGATTGTATTCACTATCATCACTTATCACATGAGTCTGTACACAATGGTGGTAAATATAGCTGACTCCTTAAACAGTACAATCTCATCATTTGCTAATGGTGTTTCTGATAATTAATCTCCACTGTATTTCAGATAGAGTAGTTTACCCTTCTGAAGAAGCATGCTAGGTCACTAGCACTTGAAGCATTCATGAACTTAAATTTGGCACAGATTCCTGTACTTTTTATAAAATTTGGAGAAAATGTACCAATATAAATATGATGTAAAAATTTACTGATAAACTTTGGTATGATGAAGTTTGAAAGAATCTTCAAACATATTAAGTTATAAACATTAGAAACAGGCATTAACAGAAACAAAATTAGTAACACAGACCTTTTTGCATCCGTATCTTGTCATAACCTCATATAAGTTGAGGGTCCCGATCAAATTGTTGTCAAAATAACGGAAAGGCTTAGCGACACTTTCACCGACAGCCTTCAGTCCAGCAAAATGAATAACAGCATCAAACCTAACCCAAATAAGAAGGTGAAATGGTTAAGACATAATTAAAAAAAGTTTTCAAAGCCACACATTTCCACTTAAGTTTTGTCATGTAGCTGTTGTATCAAATATATCCTCTGATGTATAAAAAGAATATAGATGTTTGTCTTACCAAGATGATAACATTCTAACTGATTATAAGTACCAAAATTCTAGCTTCACTATAATTGTTTATAAAGGTCATCTTTAAAAGATAAATAATCATATCCAGTGTATAAGAGTTTTAAGTTTACTGAGGAAGATGATCACATTCAAAAGAAATTAAAATACAAAATACACTTATGTCCAATTGATAAAAGAAATGAAATGCTAAGAGCTTCGGCCTCTATGCTGCAGCACCTAGTCTGCTTTCGATGGTGTGAAATTGTAAACAGTGGGGTTAATATTTGTACAAAAACAATTCCAGTATAACAAAGCACAAAGGGAATTATATTAAAACTGTATAACATAAATTTGAATAGCGAGGGGAACGTAATACATGGATCTATGTGAGGTGTGCCATTATCAGTACTATCTTCAAGACTTCAATTTTTTGGGGGAAAAGAATGACAAGGAGCACAAAGCTTTTCCTGGATGAACGTCAAGCTAAAAACAAATGATAATAATAATAATAAAACATACACATGCTAGGTCCAACATGTATCATAGACACCATCTTATAAATTTGTGCTATCTGTTACAGATGCCAGTGAACTGCATTCAGTGTCAAAAATTACAAACATAGTAAACAGTTTACAAATCTTGAGTCAATCATTGACATGATTAATGTCTATAAATCAACAAACATTGATTCTAATAAGAAGGGCTCTTGTTGGAGGTCTGTTATTATTCGTAATCAACAATTCAATTGATAACCTTGATCCGTAAACCAAAACTAGCACAATTACTTAATATATCTTCATGAACTCAAACCCATGAATAATTTAAAAAAAAACATCACAAGCTATCCTACAAATTAAGGAATTACCCACGTAATAAAAGATCCAATTCTCCAAAAATAAAGAATGCCACAGCTAAAACCCCAGCAAAGAATAAAGAACTATAATTCATACACAAATATCAAGTATTAATAATACATAAAATAGAAGAAATAAGCCCAACTGCTTGAATCTTGATAATATCTTTTGTAAAAAATCTCAGTGCCTCTTCTCGTTCATCGATGTGAAATCAACAACCGATGCGATATCTTTGATCAGAAAATAAAGTTAGCTCAATTACTTACAGAAATGATCACAAATGCCAAAAAAAAAAAATGAAAAAAAAATAGTACAACGTAATAATAAGAATTGCCGCATGATAAAATACCCAATTCCAGAAAAATTAAGAAGCGCTCCAACTAAATTCCAAAAAATTAAAAAAATTGGAATCAAATCTTTACCTAGTCTCAGAGAACAACTTCTCAAGATCATCCTTCTTCCTGATATCCCCCTGCACAAATTACACCAAAATCAAAACAAGGCCCAAAAATCCTCCAAAAAATTTCAAAAAAAAAAAAGCAATCGCTTACAATATGAAACTTGAGATTCCTCGACAAGTCGGGCCCAGCGAGCTCCCTGACGCGATCCACCGCCTCCTCCACGGAGTTATCGAGGTTGTCGATGATGCTGACGTGGAACCCGCCATTGAGCAGCTGGAGCACCGTGTGGGTCCCAATGAACCCGGCCCCACCGGTGACCAAAATACTCTCGGTCTTGCACTCCGATCCCATTTCGATCAAGAAGCGGGTTCCTTTTTTTTATTCTTTTTCTTTTTTTCCCCCCTCTTTTTCCCCCTTGGATTTTTTGTGATTTTTCTGAGGCTATTTATAGAAAGAGATGGAGAGTGTGCGAGTACGGGGGAGTGTGAATTTGGATAAACGACGCCAAAGAATCGGTTAAGGGGTTGACAGAATCGCGGGGTACGGGATCAGGCCGTTGCCGATTGGGCCCCGTTGCGGTTGAGCGGTGGGGCCCACTGCTACGGGGTGGGTGCGGAAGTGGGTGCGGCGGTTTGGTTCCGGGGGGGACGAGGGTGGGGATTTCAGGATGAAGCGGTGGATGGGGATCGGGGGCATTTTGAGGTTTACGAGATCCCGATTTTCTTTCGTTATTTTATTAAAGATTTATTTAGCGTATTGAAAATAATATATATTTTAAAGCTGATATTATACCTCGCAACATTCTAACATATGCGCATTGTCTAGGGATTGCACTGATCTAACGTTGTTTTGGTGGGGGCGTGAAACACTTTACTTAAAGAAATATTTGCCCCACTTGATATTCAAAGTTGTTTCGGGTTAAATACAAATTTTCTTCTCAGGATACAACAGAAAATAAAAATTTCAGCAAGCAAAACTGGAATTTTCCACTAATTCGTTACGAAATAAGTTTGTAGTATTGCAGATGTTTTTGATAGAATTTTTTTGAAAAAGAAGTTCAGTTTAGATATCTGAAATTATAAACTATTTATAGGTTTGAAATTATTAAAGCCCAATAATTATTAAATACTTTTAAACCTCTAAAAAAGCGCTCAAATATCTTATATGGGACTATCTTGTTTTTACAAACAAATACTAACAATGTGTGACTCTCTTCTTCATTCCTATATGATTTTCTATATACATAGCTTTCCATAAGTTTTTCTAATTGATAAATTATCGATGGCTCAATCATTTATGCAATTGGTGTGATATGTGTCATCCCATAATTCTTGAACGGGAAAAAGAATTTCCTACAACTTACCCATCACCAAATTTCCATCTTAGAAAATGTAAAAATATCAATTTGAAAGCTTCAAAGTGTCAAATATGTCTAAACAGAATTGCGGAACATCTGTGGTAAACTTTATCCACCATACGTGATCTGAACAGTTAAGATGTTATATAATATGACTCCCACGGTCTTAGGGTTCTATTCTAGACTGGATTATTTAAAAAAAAAAAAAGAGAGGAAAGGTGAACTTTAGGATAGTAAGTGCAAATAACCCTTTACTGACCCTCATCATGCATATATATTTTTGATACATTGACGTGATATTTTTTTGGCTGATAGCGTTCCCCAGTTAGCTGGATGCTAGCGGGTGAGACCGTGACCGGATAGCTGCGCCCCACTTAAAGCGAGCCTGAAAATGCAAGCAACCAAAAAGGAGAATTAATTAGGTTGATGATAATAAAGCGAGCATATATTATGCAAAAATTATTTTGGTGAGCTCTTTCAATCAAATGAAGGCCTAATGATGAGACGTACATAATGCAAATTCTCATAATAGAGATGCATATGAAAGCAAGCATATGTACCAAATGGATAGCTATCTCGAAGCAAATTAAAGTGACCGCTTCGTCAGCGCTTACTCGGCACGCACATCACATTGTTATATTTTGGAGTCTATATTGATAATCTTATAATTTTGTCCCTCTTAGACGTGTTATTCCATGACCATTAATGTCTCAGGGACCCAAATAGAGGACCCAAGGTATGGGACAAGTGAAGTGTCACCATCCGGTTGCATGATGCACTGTTCATGAACTTGGGTCCCCTATTTGGGTCCTTGTAGCAAATCCATGACTTTGACGATATCGTAAGTATGTAAGTTATAAATACAAGTAAATGAAAATGCATATAAGACAGGATTGTGAAAACGGCGAAGGAATTGTGAAAAACGTGAAGAATAACCCAAAACAGACTCTACCACACCCTGGTGTGGTGTCTGCCATGGGTGTGGTAGAATCTGTCCTGCACCAACCCTCTGCCACACCCACGGTGCAGGGTGTGGCAGAATCTGTCCTGCACACCACACCCTCTGCCACACCCATGGTGCAGGGTGTGGCAGACTCGTTTTTAGAATCCCAATCAGTTTGGGATTGTGTTTTGCTATAAATAGAGACACGTTTTTTAGGGTTTTTTGGGCTTGGTTTAGGCTTTGATTAAGCATTGATTGGGGGCTATTTGGAGCACAAAAAGATGTATTTTTGAGCTATTTGTTTAGGGTTTTATTTGGAGAGATTAAGAGTTTTGTTGGTGAGATTAGTTTGTTCCTTCGAGTGATTTGTAATCTCAGTTTGTACTCTTTCTCTATTAGTGAAAACCCACCCCCTTCTTGCCCCGTGGACGTAGGCAACTTGCCGAACCACGTTAAAATTGGTGTTTGTGTTTGTGCATTGATATTTGGTTGAGTTTGGCCTTATTGGATCGGCGTTTGTTTTGGTTCCTCGGTGCCGCCGTCCGTCTCAACAAGGATATCATGTGACACCATTTGCAGTTTTGCACTATGTAGCACCGTTAATGGCCAACAACTGTATGCCAATGATAGAGGCTCTAGTATAAAACTTGGATGGCATTTTACGAAACATCTAGCTGGGGAAAAACTAGCTTAGAAGTCCCTTTGAACAAAAAGACGATTATCAAAAACTTTAATTCCAATATCCAAAAAAAGGAAAAAAGAAAAAAGAAAAAAGAAAAAGAAAAAGATAATTCTAATTTTTAATTCACAAAGATGTGGTCGATTCCACTTGCGTATGAATGAAGCCACCCTGCATAAACATATCCATTCGAATGGGGCTCTATGGTCCTCAAGAGATAATTTATAAAAATGGCTAGAAGTTTTAAATTTTGAGCATAATATATACCTTGTATAATTCAAGCCAATTGTACTGTTTGTTATTAAGAGCTGATTGTATGCCGAATACTGTAATTAAGATCGCAATTATAATTTATAAAAATTGTCACAGCTTTTTAGTGACCGAGGCAATGTGTCTGTTACGTTTACTTCTATTTGTTTCCCTTTTAACTGTGATCTTTATCCAAATGCAATTGCAAAATAGTCCCTTTTCAATTCAAAAAAAAAAAAAAAGGAAAAGAAAAACATTTATGCATGTTGTTGGTTTCTTTGTTCGTGGAGGGGATAATGTGCCCAGTTTGTCGTAGATCGCAGATGGATGCTTTTGGAGAGCATGTTGCGCCGGTCAACTTCCTCACTCCTCCTGGAGAGGCTAGATCTACTCTAAGGCCAGCAGACGTTCTTGTCTACAGTTGGAGCGGGGTGGGGGGGGGGGGGGGGAGCACGCTTGTGTTGATCTCACAGGGGTGTCTCCGTTGGTGGGGTTTGGTAATGGAAAGTTCAAGGTTGGGCATGCAGCGGATAGAGCGACAGAGGCAAAGGTGGGCAAACATGATCAAGCTTGCAAGGGCAACCACCACAGCTTCATCCCGTTCGCTTTCGATACGTTTGGTTTCCTTGCAGCTGATGCGGTGGAGTTCCTCAGGAGGGTACAAAAATTCATGAATAAGAATGTGGCGACAACGGGGTCAGCTGAGTACGTGTTTTGTATAATAGGTTTTGCAATTCAGAAAGGATTAGCGGCGCAGCTTGTTGTCCGCTTGTCATCAACACATGTGTAATTTTTTTGTATCAAAAAATAAAACTATATGAAAGAAAAAGAAAAAAAGGGAAAAAAGAAAGAAAGGAAAAAAGTCCACCCGCAGCTGTTGGGTGCTGACTCAAACTCCAAGTTGGATCCGAAATTGAAGGTGTGAACGTCAGCAGGGCACGCGGTTTCATAGGTTTGTGGGGGCCACACGAGCCAGTAGGAAAAGCGGTTTCATAGGTTTTTTGGGGGCCACATGAGCAGCATCTTGTTTGTTAGGTCTCATGTTATGAGCCTACATCTTCTAATCTTGTTTTGATGATTACAAACAATTCCTAATATTGTTTGTCTAGTGTTTATGTTTCCTATTAGGTATTCTAGACAAACAATGTGTTGGAGGATGGATGGATTGAGCCATAACGATCATATCAAATGGAGGTTGGCGGTATTGTGGAGTGAAGCATTGCATTCAAGTTAAAGATCCAAGATCCCGCTTC
>BQKN01049212.1:0-12724 GCA_022839385.1 Asparagus kiusianus | reverse complement strand
CCCCCCCCCCCCCCCCCCCCCCCCCCCCCCCCAAAAAAAAAAAAAAAAACAAACAAAAAAGTGTTTCGCATAAGGTAATCCACCATACAATTTTCTCCATTGCCTTGGCCTTCAACACTTACGTTTCAACTAATGCCTTCAATGCCTCTTCCGCTTTCACTTTCTGTGGGACAAAATCTGCCAAGAAAATTGACCAGCAAAGAACAAATTGGAAAATTTTCACACTGTTGATTCTGCGGGCATGATATGTGTAGAAAATCTAATTTTCAGTTCAATCCTTACCTGCCAGGAACTCGTATCTCTTCCCATTGCAAACCGTTGAAGCTGAAACAAGAGTAATAGTAAGCAAAAATTATAACACAGATATCTAGGCACCCAATCAGCTTTGCATCAGATACAGCATTCTCAAAACTGCCCAGTATTAGCAAAAGAAGTATACAAGGAGATGTAATTCACAAGAGAATACTTTTTATTATATCAGTCAGCTAATTTCTGCTGATTTAGAAACAAAGCACAACGAAATGCTAGGCTGAAGTGTTACATGAATAAAACGACTCCAGTTAAATGTATATTATGATGTACTCAATGATCTTAACATGTCGTTTACTGGATTGCATTCTGGATATGTCGTTTACTAAATTGCATTCTGGACAGTGCCCATATTTGGTTACAATCATCAGTGCTAACTAAAGAAAGTGAATCTCAAATTCCAGGGATAAATTTTTACTGTTTCTTTTTTCTTTTTTTTTTATAAAATATTTTGGTTCATTGCTGTAAAGCTAACTACAGAAAGACATAAGTCTATCCGTAAGCCCTGGAAGAAAAGACCACTTGTTAACATAGGTTACCATAAATATTTGAGCAATAATTTTGAACCATCTCATGGAAATTAATCTATAACCTTTACATAAAGAAACTGTGCCCAGAAATATAAATGAAATCTGCTACCAGTGAGAACCCATGGAATGGAGACCAGACAGTAGGAGAGGGAAGTGAAAAATGAAGCATCCCATATGAAGAAGTGCTAGCATGCATGACCAATCCACCTTTTGCTAATTATTTATTTTTCTTTGAACAGAGTCCACTGTCTCTTCCCCTCTAATGATAGCAAAAAGTTGCATAAATCTAACTAGCATGAATATTAGCTATACACAAAATATGACAGATAACACTTTCAGATATTATTGTCCTTTATATGCAAAGATTTTTTTAACTCGATATCTGAAGAAAGATTATAGCCATCCAGTCAATTATGCAGAAAAAAACGTACTCATAATAGTGAATTTGTAACACATCCGGATTAGAGATCATATCAGCAGGGCAAGGTTGAGATTAGTGAGGCATGTTCTATTCACTACAAGCACACTTGGTGTCCTATAGAATTCAGAGATAAATGCATGCTAGAATGACAGTAAACTTTTCCCTCTACTTATAACAGACATGTTGGACATATCACAAATCAAACAAGCATGAATTGGTCAAACATTTTAAACAGAAACTTGGGGGTAAATAGAATAAAGGTCTAAAATATAGCTTCTTTGAAGGCATATGAAGCAACATCAGTGTCTTGTGCAAACTGGTTTGGATTTATCCGGACCAACCGCAACCGTATCCGTTTAGAAAGCGGATATGGTAGGGAAAAATTAAAACCGGTCGGATATGGTTTCGGAAACGGTTACAGTTTAGATTTTTTTATCCGGATTTCGGTTATCGGGTTGAAATTGCGGATACGGCCCGGATATCCGGATATTTAAAATGTGCTATATATAACACTTGTATTGGGTCTGGTCATAACATATATTGGGTCGAAATCCACAACCCGACCCAATTCTAACTCAAAAAACCTCCACAAACCCTAAGCCCCTCTGCTCCAAAATTCAGCCCGCCTCCAAAGAAAATCCAATTTTTTCAACTCCACCTCCAAGCCGCCTCGTCCCACTCCGCCTCCGCCTGCGTTTCACGCTCCTCCGCGTCGAGCTCCGCCTCCCGCTCATCCTAGAAACACCCTCCGCATCAGCTTCAGCACCGGTGCCGCCCTCGCTTCTAACTCCTCCGCCGGTGCCCATCCGCCATCCGAGCTCCGCCTCCCGAGCACCTCCGCCTCCCGCCCCGCCTTCGAGCTCCGCCTCTTCGTGACGATGACGGACGACGTCGAACATCCTCTTCTCCTCCTCAATTTGGTATACTAAATTCAAAAGCCTAAGCTCTATTTTTTTTATAAACGTCCTAATTTCTAGCATTTGTTGACTGAATTAAAAATTCTAATTTATTTGATAAAAATCCCTAACCAATTAGCCCTAATTGTTTTTAGGTGCATATATGATTGTAATTTGCATCATTATATTTATATTTTTTGTTTGATTAAGTTTATAAATTTTAATGAATAGGTATTAGAATCATGCCGTCTAATCCATCAGTGCAAGCTTCTAACGAAGAACCCACAGTCGAACCCCCCGTTAAACCAGTCATTGAACCCGTAGTAAAAGAGTCTTCTAATAAAACAGAGAAAAAATCTGAGAAAAAAGGAAAAAAAAATTAACTTCCGATGTATGGTTAGACTTTGAGAAAATTGATAAAGTTGAAAAGAAATTTATCGATGGAAAAGAAGTTGAAATAAAAGTCAAGATAGCGAAATGTAAGCATTGCTTGTTTGAATGTGATGGACGTAGTTCAAGGGGTACTACACACATTAGAAATCACATTATGAAGTGCCCCAAAAAGAAGAGACCCGATATTCATCAACAATTGGTTCAAGCTACTATAAAAAATGAAGAAGTGACTTGTGCATTTAGTAATTATCATTTTGACAATGAGAAGAGTCAAACTTTACTTGCAAAAGCTATCATCGTCCATGAGTATCCATTTAACTTGGTCACACATGACTTCTTTTTACAATATGTGCATTCTCTTCATCCATATCACAAGGTTCCAAGTCGTGCACAAATCACAAAAATCACAAAGTTATGTATGAAAGTTTATGGTGAATATAAAAAATCTTTATTTGATTTGTTTGTCACATCTTCCATAAGGTAGAGCTTGACAATGGATAAATGGACATCATCTTCACAAAATTTGGCATATTTGTACATTACCGCTCACTATGTTGATGAATCTTGGAAACTTCAAAAACGTATAATTTGTTTCATTAAAGTCCATAACTCCACGGGGAAGGATATATGCAATGTTTTAATCACTCGTTTACTTGATTGGGAAATTGATAATAAAGTTTTATCAATTCTGGTAGATAATGATAAAGCTAATGATGTTGCCATTAAAATTGGGAAAGAACGTCTTAAAAAGTATATACCTTGTGGCGAAATCGTTTTTCATGTGAGATGTGGAACACATATTATAAATCTCATTGTTCAAGAGGGCTTAAAATTATCACTAAAGCTATTGAAAAAGTAAGGCTTAGTGTTAAACAAGTTACATGTTCACCGAAGATGGTAGAGAATTTTTATCATGTTGCGAAGCAAGTTAATGTGGTTGGAAAAAAGTGTTTAGCCCTTGATTGTTGCACAAGATGGAATTCTACTTATTTAATGTTAATGAATGCTTTAAAGTACAAAGTTGATTTTAATAGATTTGAACTTAGCGATGATAAATACATTCATTGTCCATCAGAGGAAGAATGGAATTATATTAAAACTTTGAGTAAATGTTTGAAACACTTTTATGATGCAACTAATCTCCTTTCCAAAAGTATGTATCCTACGTGCAATCATTTATTTGAAGAATTTTGTGAAATTCAATTGCTTCTAATGGAATGGTTGAAAAGTAATGATGATACAATTGTGGCTATGACTTTTGCAATGAAAAGAAAATTTGATAAATATTGGAGCATGTGCAATAAGATATTTGCGGTGGTTACTTTTTTTTATCTGAGGTACAAAATGATTGTAATAAAATATTACTTTAAGGAGATTTATGGCGTGGATGGTGAAAGGTGTACACTTGAAATTTTAGATGTCATCAAAAAGTTGCATGGAGAGTATGCATCTCTTGAAAAAACAATCCAAAAATGATGAAAATGCTTCAAGCTCACAAGCAAAGGACAAAAGAACGTCTAGATTTGCACAATTTGTTGAAACTATTGAGAAAGAGCCTACAAAGACGGATTTGGATTTATATATGGAAGAGAGTATTGTCCAATGCGAAGATAAAATAACGGGGAAATTTGATATATTAGATTGGTGGAAATCAAATCTTGGAAGGTATCTTGTACTAGCAAAAGTTGCAAGAGATGTTTTGGGTATACCGGCATCAGCCGTGGCTTCCGAGTCGGCTTTTAGCACCGGGGGACGTGTGATTCATTGTTATAGAAATCGAATGACAACGGCTATGGTAGAGGCGTTCATATGTGCACAAGATTGGATTAAAACAGAGAAAGGAGGTAAATTTATAAAATTTGCATAGATTCTGTTATATTTGGTTAATTGTACATTAAATGATTGTATGTTTTATTCTAATAAATTTTTTATAGTTACAAAAGTGCAAACTATTAATGATGGTGCTCTTGATGTGGTTAAGCTTTCGGATCACGACAACTCGAAGATTGCCGAAACTTTTATAAAAGCACTCATAGGTTTGTTATTTAACTTCATAAGCATATGATTTGAAATTTAAAAAATTTCACACATTTAACATGACAATTGCTCTTTTTATTTTTTCAAGGTGACATCGTGGAGGTCCTTGACTCGGATGATGAGATTTAATATTTCTCTTGCACTGATGGGTCTCATCTTTTGGTTTATATTTTTTTCTCAAGAATATGATTGGCTTAGTTTGCATGTTTTTTTTCTTAGGGAACTATATTATAGAATTTGTGGGTTTTTAATTTATTGTATGTGATTTTGCTCATGTTAAGTCTGTACGTGACTTTAGTTCCGGATTTGTGACTTGTTATTTATGGATTTGTGACTTGTTGTTTTCGGATTTGTGACTATTATTTTCGGATTATGACTTTATTGCGTGTTTTTTTGTCATTAACTTTGTGACTTTATTGCCATGAGAATGACACATGCTCTATGAATCAAAGAGAGAATGACTTCATATGGACATCAAATAGTTCATTTAAGGTAAGTTGTAGTTTGTGAGGTCAGTTGTAGTTGTTGATTATCACATTTTAGTTATGGTAGTTAATATTTTTATTTTTTGTTTAAAGCCTACTATGGTGTTCTGAGGTTTGTCATGCAGAATAGCAACAAAGTCTTGAGGTAACTTGTCTTACTTTGCGAATTATTAAAAACATATGTATTTTTTGACATATCCTATTCATATCTATTTTCCAAATATCCGATTAGTATCCGTATTCAAACCTCTAATATCCGAATCGTATCTGTTTCCGTTTAATGCGGATATGGTACTTTTTTTACCGATGAATATCCGAACCGTATCCGTATCCGTTTTTAGAAAGTGGTTATGGTTATGGTAAGGTTCATATTCGAACCGTATCCGAACCGAATGCACCCCTATGCCTACCAATTACTATGACATTATTTCTTTGTGCTCACTATTTGGTGGAAAATTTGAAGTAAAAGAAATGAAAGAAAAATTAATTTGTATTCTCTCAAAATCAATTACAATTTGGATTCCGATTACAAAAGAGAGGAGAATGAATTTGATTCTTCCCTTTGTTTAAGACTGGGTTCTTCACGGTAGCGATGGAGTGCCTCCCTCGAATGCTCGCGTCGAGTTTGCTCTCCGTTGACGATCCGAATGTCTTGATTCACTAGAACGATATCTCCTCCTCACGATTTAACGTTGTGGAGGACTTGCGTGGCAAGTTTTAGAACTCTGAACGAGTTTGAAACTATATCAAAGAGTTGATTTAACCGAAAGTCGATTATAAGCCAAGGATGAAGAAGCTCCTCGTTGCTGATCTCCAAAGCTCCAGTAATTCCCCCCCCCAAGATCTCTTCTTTACTGCCCAAGAGAAGGATGAAGGATCCAGCCCCGAACTGAATTAATTCTCAGTTATTTATAGAGGATTAAGGGGTATAACCGCCCCCTTAATTCGCTCCTAAGTGGGGCTAATGGGATGTAATTGCCCCCTTAAATCACTCCTGAGTGGAGTTGTGATCCCCTCAGATCGTGGGAAACGGTTTTGAAACCGCTCAGCTCGTGTTTGAACGAGTCAAACGCGAATCCTGCATTCTGGCATGAATTCTGCACTTAAACGCAACGTCTGGAGGCTCGGACGCAGTGTCTTATTGGAAGCTGCGTTTGGCAGCTTTGAAGCTGCGTTTGGCAGATTGGAAGCTGCGTTGGGCAGCTTGGAAGCTGCGTTTGGCAGCGGATGGCAGCTGCGTCTGAGCTGCGTTTGGCAAATTGGAAGCTGCGTTTGGCAGCTTGGAAGCTGCATTTGGCAGCGGATGGCAGCTGCGTCTGAGCTGCGTTTGCAGAAATTTGGAAGCTGCGTTGGCAACATTAGAAGCTGCGTTTGGCAGCGGATGGCAGCTGCGTCTGAGCTGCGTTTACAGCGATTTGGAAGCTGCGTGGGCAGCGTTCGTGGCTATGAACGCGATGCGTCTTGATGCTGGTACGCGGGGAGGACTTCCACGTCTTGATTTTGAAGAGACCGTCGATTTGTAGTCTCTTTCTGTCGAAGCGTTGCAAAGATCGTCATTTTATAATCTTTGCTTTAGCTCTCTGATATGTGAGAGTCGTCAGATTGTAACTCCCGATGTTGATTGTGAAGGCTGTTGATTAGAGCTTTCATCAGTTGTCGTGAAGATCGTCAGATTGTAACCTTCAGCGATCTACGTGAAAGTCTTTAAATTGTAGCCTTCTGGAAGTCGTCAGATTGTAACCTCCATCATCGGTATTTGATGGGGATCAGCTATCTATTGTGATTTTTAGACAGCCTACAGAACACCCTCCAAAGTTTTCGAAAGTTCGCGGTTGACTGGGACGAATTTTCGGAATACTTTGGATCTCAACTTTGATCTTGGACCTGTTGAGTCCTTGTGGTAAAGAATTTGTTCTCTGCACTTGCTTCGATGGCATCTTCGTTGAAGAGATTTGCCACGTTGGACCCGTGTGAAGGTATGCGCCATAATCCTGCTTCTGGAATGTGGGGGTGGACCCTGCATTTTGAATTTGAGATGCGGGTCTCACCCTTATATATTGAATTTGGAACCCGGGTGTGACCTCGGCTTTCGATTTTTACATCGCGGGTCTGACCTCAACGTTTTGACTTAAGACATGGAAGTGGCTTCCGTGTATTTTTGACTAAGTCTTTGAGACTTGTCTTTGGCTCATCTGTTTTAAGTCTCGGCTCACATTCATTAAGTTGATGGGCCTGCAAACGTGCATAGGATTTTTGGTAAACCCTCAGCCATCAACGGATTTGATAAGCCTTTACCGACTACCGTTTGAGTCGGGCTAGCATGTGGATTGTCTAAGTCCGTTCCACATGTAACGTTATGCTAAGAGAATGAACCCTCTTAGACTTGGTACTATGATTTTGAATACATAGACTTTGTCATTTTTACGGAAAAAGACTAACCGACAACGTGTGTTAGGCGTATGCTTATCTCTAATTAGGGATCGAGATAAAGTCCCTCATGCGTGTGAGGCATGGATTTTGATATCCTTTTCACGGTAAAAGACTAACCGGTAACGCGTGTTAGGCGTAGACTTATCTCTAATTAGGGATCGAGATAAAATCTCCCATACGTGTAAGGCATGGATTCTGGTGTTATTAATAACAACCTGCTTTGAAAGCGTCAGAGGTGTAGTATTAACTTGGCATGAATTTTCACTTGGAGTGAAATTTAGAAATCTTCTTCATTATCACTAGGATAATTCCAGAAAATCTTTAATCCGCTGGGGATTTTATAATGAAAACTTGCTATTCTTGTTGAAAAAGGATTAACAAGTTCATTGGAGGGTTTGACTGTTAGAGGTGTGATGTTAACCTAACAATATTTTATGGACCTATCGCTCTATTGAAGAGAGTCGATAAGTTGATTTGATCGTCAGAGGTGTGATGTTAACTTGACAGGTTTGTGGACCTATCGCTCTATTGAAGAGAGTCAATAAGTTGATTTGATCGTCAGAGGTGTGATGTTAACTTGACAGGTTTGTGGACCTATCGCTCTATTGAAGAGAGTCGATAAGTTGATTTTGTCAGAGGTATAGGATTAACGTGGCAAGAATTGGTTGCGATCGGAGCAACATTGTGGACTTATCATCCTATTGAAGAGGATTGATAAGTGAATTTGTCAGAGGTATGGTGTTAACGTGACAAGAGACTGTTGCGATTGGAGCAACTTTGTGGACTTATCATCCTATTGAAGAGGATTGATAAGTGAATTTTATCAGAGGTGTGATATTAACGTGACAGGAAGATGTTACGATTGGAGCAACTTTGTGGACTTATCATCCTATTGACGAGGATTGATAAGTGAATTTTGTCAGAGGTGTGATATTAACGTGACAAGAGAATGTTGCGATTGGAGCAACTTTGTGGACTTATCATCCTATTGAAGAGGATTGATAAGTGAATTTGTCAGAGGTATGGTGTTAACATGACAAGAATTTGTGTTGCGATTGGAGCAGCTTTGAGGACCTATCATCCTATTGACGAGGATTGATAAGTGGATTGTCAGAGGTATGGTGTTAACGTGACAAAAGAATATTGCGATCGGAGCAACTTTGTGGACTTATCATCCTATTGACGAGGATTGATAAGTGGATTTGTCAGAGGTATGATGTTAACGTGATAAGAGAATGTGTACTTGTGACTTGCACAAGATTTTAGGAATTAGCGTCTCGCTAGGGAAACTTGCTAGGTGAGTTTATCATCAGGAACGATGAGTTCTGATACCTGTGATTTGAACAAGATTTTGAAGACTTAGTGTCTTGCTGGGGAAGATTGCGATTTGAGCAATTTTGAGGACCTATCATCCTATTGATAAGGATTGATAAGTTGATTGTCAGAGGTGTATTGTTAACGTGACAAACTGGGAGTGATGCAAGCTGCATTCATACTCTGTGGGGTGATGATCGTCAGAAGTGTAATGTTAACTTGACGATGTGAAAGATTTATTACTCTTAATCCAATGGATTCCAAGTAACCAACCCCCAGTCTTAATTAAGACTTAGCAGGGGAATAAAAAGAGGTAGACAAGGCACATCATCTAGTGGGACACTATCCATGAAGTCGAAATAGAGGCACATCACCTGGTAGGCCATTATCTGATGAGTTTGACTATCAGAGGTAACTGTTAACGTGATAGTTTTGTGGACCCGCTATCCTACTTGAAGAGGATTGGTGGGAGAATTTGGAGGAAAAGGACTATCAGAGGTGACGGTTAACGTGATAGTTTTGGTGGACCCGCCATCCTACTTGAAGAGGATTGGTGGGGGAATTTAGAGGAAAATAATTATCAGAGGTGACGGTTAACGTGATAGTTTTGGTGGACCCGTCATCCTACTTGAAGAGGATTGGTGGAAGAATTTGGAGGAAAAGGACTATCAGAGGTAACTGTTAACGTGATAGTTTTGTGGACCTGCCATCCTATTGAAGAGGATTGGCAGGAGAATTTGGAGGAAATAGACTATCAGAGGTAACTGTTAACGTGATAGTTTTGTGGATTTTGCGGTTGACAGAGATGTTCTATTGAACGTAACAACTTAAAAAAATTATTATTCATAATCCAATGAACTACAAATAAACTAACCCCCAGTCTTGAACAAGTGCAAGGGGGAAAAAGGGTAGACATGAAACATCGCCTGGTGGGCCACTTTCTAACGAGTTTGACTATCAGAGGTAATTGTTAACATGATAGTTGTTGGACCCGCCTTCCTACTGAAGAGGATTAGCTTCAGTGGCCATAGTATCTTCCAGTTTTGACTGGGAAGATTGGACTTGGTCCGATTGCTCAGGAGAAGATTAGGCTTGGTCCGATTGCTCAGGCTGATCCTGCCTACTTTGTTCTTCAGCTTTGATCCTGGCAATGATCTTTTGAGCATGTTCGCCTTGAGAGATTAGTTGTCTCCAGGAACGGCATTCTGCAACTCCTATTCGGGCTAGGAGGTCGGTCTGCAAGTTGTGTCGACAGGTCTCTACTAAGGTAGACTGTGTCATACCTGACGAACACCGGAGAGCCATGGTTCGGAACCTTTTGACGAAAGCTTTGACAGACTCCCTCTTCTTCTGCTTAGTGGCGAGAAGGGTATGAATGGAGACTTCTGTATCCTCTTCAAAGAATCTTGACAGGAAGAGTCTCTCTAGATCTGCCCACTTTTGGATACATCCCGTAGGCAGTTTTCTGAACCATTCAAAGGCAACTCCCTTGAGGGTGCCAATGAACAACCGAGCCAGAATGGCGTCGTTTGATATCACATTCCCAGTCTGTGACTTGAAATGATAAATATGTTGGTTCGGTGATCCCGTGCCGTCAAAAGTTTGTAGCGTCGGGACTTCGAATTTTAGAGGATAAGGGGCTGCATCCCATTCAGCAGGATAAGGTCTGACAACTCCCTCGTCTTGGAGCTCGCTTCTGTTGGCAATGACATTGAGACGGGCTTCCAATTCTTCCATTTTAGCAGATTGGAGATTCTGCTCGTTCTCAGTCTCTCTTCCTTCATCAGAGGAAGATTCTAGGTTGTGGGCTTCTTGGTCAGAAGCTGTGTCATCAACCACTTTTTCCTTCCCTTTGTTTGTGTGAAGTCGGGATGAATACGCTTTTTCTCTCCGGGAAGATTCTTGCCTAGGTGACGAATCTGTCTTCTGAGATTTGGCATTGTCTGCGACGATTTGAGTCAACAGGTCTAGGAGTTCATTGAGGGTCTTCTGCTGTGATTTGAGCATGGCGTCTTGCTCAGCAACCCTCTTTGAAAGATCTTCAGAATGTTCTGCCATGTGGGTGAAGCTCTCATGCCCAATGAAAGAGCTTGATGATTGGGACTCTGCAATGGCTGAGTGTTCATCATCGGAATTGGTTCCTCTGGCTAACCTTCGATAGTTGACAGGAGGGATGACATCTGTTCGCGTCCGAGTGCGTTGGTAGATTCCTTCAAACTCGTTAGTGATTTCTCTGACGGTCGGTGAACGACTTGTCTCAGAGTCATCAGAACTAGGACCCGAGGCTTTGCCTCTACCGATCACATTGATAGTGACCCCAGGATATTCGGTCTCTGGAGACTTCTTCCTGTGAGAACGTCGTTGTTGGTTAGGCAAAACGACGTTCGTAAATTGGTCGAACACCAACAGTTGGGCCGCATATGAGCAGCATCGACATCCCGAGAGGACCGTAGGAATCAGTTGTTCACATTGGAATGAACGAATGACTTGTTGCATCGGTATTTCTCTCGATATGAACTCTCTCAAATCTGTTGTAAAGATTCGAGGAGAATTACTCACTGATTGTGAGGTTTGAATTGGAACCCCCAGTCCATGATTGGACATAACTGGCTCTTGGTGAATATGGATCTGGTTGAGATGCCTTGAATCCATGAACTTTTGACATCCGCCCCTCAATCTAGTCGCGCTACGCAGAGTATTCGGGGGTCTCGCTGCCCGGTCAGCGAGTCGGGGGTCCAGGGGCGGCGTGCCCCTGGCTGGGGGGTTCGGGGGGTGGACAACCCCCGGTGGGGTTCGGGGCAGCGCCCCGAAGCTCCACGGTATATGCCAGGTTCTGTATTGGATTTCGTCACCCGAACGCATGCCTGAGCTCCAGGTTTTGCTGGCGAAACGCAGTCTCGAAGTCTGCATTTTGGTTCTGAAACGCATATTTGAGAGTTGCGTTCATTTTGTGGAACGCACCCCTGAGGGCTGCGTTCAGTCTTCTTCTCACAGAGCCTATGTTTGGGCTCATAAACGCGAGACTTGCATTCTGAAACAGAAACGCAGGGCACAAGGTCGCGTTTAGGCTCACAAACACGAAACTCGTGTTGACGAAGATGTGCTCGTCGTAGGGATCTCCTCCTTCGTTGAGCAGCGTTCTTCTTAGCCTGCTTCAAGGCCTTTGTAGTGACATCACCATCTATGTTGATCAAGTTTGTCGCCTCAATAGGCTTCTTGCGACCCGATACCCGTCGTCTTGACGCGGGTTTGGCTGAAGCTGAACCCACTCCATCTGGGGAGGGGTTGCCCGAGCAGTCTTCCTTAGGCGGTTCGGTTGCAATTAGAGCAGTTAGAGCTTTAGTCTCTTTGGAAACTTTGTGGATCTTGCGCATAGCCTTGGGGCTAAGGGATCCGGAGGAGAGGGCCTCCTCAAATTTGGCTTGATCAAACTCTACCACGAGAGTTTCGACAATTGTTCCAGTGAGATGAACGTCGGATTGCGCTACCACTTCTTCATCAGAGAAGCTAGTCCCCAGCAGAGTCGCCATCTTTTGTTTGGTGAAAAATTTAAAGTAAAAGAAATGAAAGAAAAATTGATTTGTATTCTCTCAAAATCAATTACAATTTGGATTCCGATTACAAAAGAGAGGAGAATGAATTTGATTCTACCCTTTGTTTAAGACTGGGTTCTTCACGGTAGCGATGGAGTGTCTCCCTCGAATGCTCGCGTCGAGTTTGCTCTCCGTTGACGATCCGAATGTCTTGATTCACTGGAACGATATCTCCTCCTCACGATTTAACGTTGTGGAGGACTTGCGTGACAAGTTTTAGAACTCTGAACGAGTTTGAAACTATATCAAAGAGTTGATTTAACCGAAAGTCGGTTATAAGCCAAGGATGAAGAAGCTCCTCGTTGCTGATCTCCAA
>BQKN01049211.1:0-11670 GCA_022839385.1 Asparagus kiusianus | reverse complement strand
ATTCATCTGATATACATATGCATATATTTATGATTATTCATCATACGGGAATTATTTACTATCAATAATTCACACATATATATTATAGAAATTTTTCGGGGTTTTACATTCTTCCCCCCTTAAAAGAATTTCGTCCTCGAAATTCGGAAATCATACGAACTTGCAATATGAACTCTTATATAACCTTATAGAGATATTTACACTTAACGATCTAAAATGATAATATTCTCGCTCAAATCCTAATCTAGTGGAACTAGTACATCGGGTGAAAAATCCAAACAAGAAACCCCCCATACATATACCATGTGTTCCAAAAGGTTAAAAATTAAGCGAAAGTATTCTCATTATAGTGTTAAGTGTAAACATAACCAAAGTTATGCACATAACCAAAGACATGAAATCAAAACAAGAATTCATTTACCTGTTCAACCAAGTGTGGGTAGTCACGACGCATATCCTCTTCGCGCTCCCAACAAATCTCCTCAATACCTCCTCGGTTCCACTGAACTTTTACCAAGGGAATTACCTTGTTCCGAAGCCTCTTGTCCTCTCTGGCAAGAATGCGAACCGGAATCTTAATAGTAGTCAAATCGTCCTGAAGCTCAATCTCCGGTGCATCCAATACTCGCTGCTGCTCCTCATCATGCAAGTGCTTCTTGAGCATAGAAATATGGAACACGTTGTGTATACTAGACATAGATGCAGGGAGATCTAGTCTGTAAGACACGGCTCCAATGCGCTCTAGAATCTGGAAAGGTCCAATATATCTCGGTGCAAGCTTCCCTCGCCTCCCGAATCGCTGCACGCCTTTCATAGGCGACACCTTAAGCATAACCAAATCTCCAATCTGAAACTCTAGTGGTCTTCGTCTCTTATCTGCATAGCTCTTCTGCCGGCTCTGAGCGGCTAAAATCCGCTCCCTGATCAAGGCTACCTTCTCAGTAGTCTGCCTCACTAGCTCTGGTCCAAGCATCAAGCTGTCCTCCGGCTCGGCCCAACATATCGGTGATCTACAAGGTCTCCCATACAATGCTTCATACGGGGCCATACCGATCGTCGCTTGATAACTATTGTTATAAGTGAACTCTACCAGTGGAATATGATCTTCCCAACTGCCTTGGAAGTCAATGACACATGCCCGCAATATGTCCTCCAACACCTGATTTACCCTCTCCGTCTGACCAATCGTCTGGGGGTGGAATACACTGCTATAAGATAGTGTGCTGCCGAATGATTCCTAGAAACTCCTCCAAAAATGTGAAGTGAACACCGATCCTTGATCCGACACGATCGTGTCCGGAACTCCGTGGAGTCGAACTATCTCCCGAATGAAGATCTTCGCATAAGCCTCGGCTGTATAAGTGGTCCTCACCGGAATAAAATGTGCTGACTTCGTCAACCGGTTCACTATCACCCAAACTGAATCATTCCCCTTCTTCGACTTCGGCAACCCCACAATAAAATCCATGGAAATATCTGCCCATTTCCACTCCGGAATAGGCAAAGGCTGAAGGGTCCCTGCGGGTCTCTGATGCTCTGCCTTCACCTGCTGACAAGTAAAACATCTAGCCACATAATTAGCAATCTCTCTCCGCATACCACTCCACCAGAAATACCTCTTCAGATCCTTGTACATCTTGGTAGTCCCTGGATGTACTGTGTACCGAGTACGGTGCGCCTCATCAAATAACTCCCTCTTCAGCTCTGCACTAGCTGGCATAACCAATCTACCCTTCATCCATAGACCTCCATCCTCTCCAATGGTCCAATCAGTCTTAGGCTCCTTGGAAATCTTCTCCTTTCGGATTTGAATCCAAGAGTCTCCCGACTGGGCTCTGATAATCCTATCACTCCAAGATGGCTGCACTGACATAGCTCCCAAGAATACACTGGTTCCTCTAATCTCGGGTCTAAAATCAAATTGGCTAAGGGTGGTAAGATCTCTGTACAAAGAACACCTCAAAGCCGCAACCCGATGTCGACGCTTCCTACTGAAAGCATCTGCTACGACGTTCGCCTTTCCCTGGATGATACTGAATCGCGAACTCGTAGTCCTTGATAAACTCAATCCACCTCCTCTGCCTCTGATTGAGTTCCTTCTGAGAAAAGAGATACTTCAGACTCTGATGGTCTGTGAATAGCTTAAACTGCACTCCATACAAGTAGTGCCTCCATGACTTCAGGGCAAACACCACTGCTGCTAACTCTAAGTCATGAGTGGGGTAGTTCTGCTCATGCACCCTCAACTGTCGTGAGATATAGGCTACTACCCCCTGAGTCTGCATCAATACGCCTCCTAAGCCTGTCAATGATGCATCCATATACACTACGAATGTCCTGTCGCTGCTCGGAATAGTCAGAACTGGCGTTGTAGTCAGCTTAGCCTTCAAAATGTCAAAGGCCTTCTGGCACTCTATGCTTCATATGAACTGTACACCCTTCTTCGTAAGGTGCGTAATCGGCGTCGCAATCTTCGAGAAGTCCTGAATGAACTTCCTGTAATATCCAGCCAAACCCAAGAAGCCGCGGATCTCTGACACCGTCTTCGGTGGCTCCCAATCAAGAACTGCTGTGACCTTAGCCGGGTCCACTGCTATACCCTCTCTACTGATGACGTGACTAAGAAATCTGACTTCTGAAAGCCAAAACTCACACTTGCTGAACTTGGCATACAACTGGTGCTCCTGAAGAGTCCTCAACGCTATCCGTAGGTGCTCCTCATGATCTGCCTCCGATCTCGAGTAAATGAGAATATCGTCGATGAAGACGATCACAAACTGATCTAAGAAGGGACGGAAAACCCGGTTCATCAAATCCATGAATACCGTGGGTGCATTAGTCAACCCAAATGGCATGACCAAGAACTCGAAGGATCCATATCGAGTAAGAAAGGCGATCTTGAGAATATCCATCTCCCGAACTCGCAACTGATGATAGCCAGATCGAAGATCAATCTTCGAGAAATACTGCGCTCCCTGCAACTGGTCAAACAAGTCATCAATCCTAGGTAGTGGGTACCTATTCCGGATAGTGACCTTGTTCAACTCACTATAATCTATGCATAATCTCATACTACCGTCCTTCTTCTTCACGAAGAGGACCGGTACGCCCCACGGAGAATGACTCCGGCGAATAAAACCCTGAGCTAGCAACTCATCCAACTGGGTCTGCAGCTCTCTCATCTCGGCTGGTGCCATACGATAGGGTGTGCGGGATATCGGGGCTGTGCCTGGCTGCAACTCGATACAGAACTCAACCTCTCTCACAGGAGGTAACCCAGGTATGTCCTGAAAGACATCCTGATACTCTGAGACAACTCTAGTCTCCAATAACTCAGCTCCCTGATCCCGTCGCATCACCTCCTCGATGTACGCCAGAAATGACTCCGCAAGTCGGTTGCCCTGAGAGGCGGCTACAATCATCTCGGACCCATCGGACGCTCGCAACTTGACTGTCTTCGCAAAGCAGTCAATACTAATATGGTAGGAAGACAACCAATCCATACCAAGGATGATATCGAACTCGGACATATGCAATACTATCAAGTCCACTATAAACTCCGACTCGTCAAGACTGACGGTACACCTCCTACAGACGCTCTCCAGAAGCGATACCTCTCCTAAAGGGGTGAAAACAGATAGAGGGGTGTCTAGGGGCTGAGCTACGAGCTGGAGTCTAGTCATAAATGCATGCGAGATGAATGAATGCGAAGCTCCCGAATCGAAAAGAATACGGGCGGGAAGAGAGTTCACAAAGAACGTACCCTCCACTACAGCTCCGCTAGCTCCATGATCACGAGGAACCACCGCATATACCCTGCCCGTGGCTGAAGACTGCTCTGCTGATGGTGCTGGAGCATAGGGGATAATCTATCCCTGAGAAACATCCTGAACTGCCCGAATCTGTCCCTCAGTCCTCTGGGCTGCTGGCGGTGCCTCGAGCCTGATCTGTTGGCCCTGACCTCTACCCTGCTGGCGCTGCTGCTACTGCTGGTTCGGACCCTTGCCCTGCTGGGCTCCTGCTGGTGCGCTACGGCACTCCGATGCCTTGTGCCCGACCTTGTGACAGTTAAAACAAGATCCCCGGAACTTGCGCTGCTGATGCGCTCTCTGCTCCTGCTAGGGTCCCTACTTATAAGGGCCCTGCTGCTGCTGTTGAGGTTCAGACCAATGTCTCTTGTTCTTACCCTTGTCTCCGGGGTACCCTTCCATGTCTTTCTGACGCTTAGCCGCCCCATTTTCTTGAGAAATAGCGGTTTCAGCTACTGATGGTGGTGGTGGTGGTGCTATATGAGTCGTCACCAACTCCTCAATAGCTGTCATCCGAGCAATAAGAGGAGCCATAAGGTCCACCAGATACTGGGGAGCCTGCTGCGGCTCGGGCTGAGCTGGCTATTGCTCAGGTGGAGTCTGCTGTGACTCTGCCTGGCTAGCTCTCCTGGTACGGGGCCTACCTCGTCCTGCCATCTCTCTCCTGATGGTAAGAAAAAAAAATTTATGAGTCAAAATAGACGTTTATAAATAGCGTATCGTATTGAAATTTTCACAACATATAGTATTCACACAAATACTTTGAATCTATATAAAATAGTTGTCATAAAAAAAATTTTCGAATTTTTGAGATATCCGCATATATCGTCCTCACTCATACTAGGAAATCCTTTCGGACTCTATACATGAATCCTAAGAAACTCTATCCTAGCTCCACGACTCGACACAGGATGATCCTAAGGATACTGGAACTAGAGCTCTGATACCAACTGTGACGCCCCTGGGTTCACACAAGGCTGCAGTCCGAGGTAAAACCAGAAATGTCAAACCTGCCATGCATCACACCGTGCAATAACACGTTTCACCATCACAATTACTATCTCTCTAGTGGAATTAACAACAGGTGTAGGTACAAAGCAAGTAAAAGGTAAATCAACGATACTGGATGAAATGACAGAACATAACACATCTCGTCAATGAAATAAACTGAAGTACATAGTTAAAGTCTGAAATGAATAAACTAGAGTTCTTAACAAGTCTCAAATACAATAAGTCTGAGTAAAGAGAATAAGGCACACAGCCTTTTACAACTTCTAGAATAAACTCTCAAATGTCTAAACCAAAAATTCTACAGTGGAGCTCAAAAGAAAAATATATCTAAAGTAGACAGCTGATACTAAAGTGCACCGCTATCAACCTGCGACACTCCGTGCTCCTGGCTCGTGACCTGAAAGGGGGAGGGACAACGAGCGTCAAAGCGCTAGCGAGTAACATCACAACCAACCCCAAGGGAAATGGGCTCGTTGTATAAGAAAATACAGATAATATATAATAGATCTAAAAATCATTGATCTCACTAAAGAGGGTTTTAGTATTTAGGAGTTTACAACACGAGAATAGGTACGTCGAGCGAAATAATCCAAATAAGGAAACCCTCATGTATATACCTTACATCTCAAATTGTAAATCCCCAAATACTAAACCCAAGGTTCTAATACAGCAACAAAATAGATGAAAAACAACAAACACCAGAGTATAATTACAGAGCTGTGAAATAGCCAACATGAATATCATGTTATTTCTACATAAGTGTCAAAACCAAAATCCTATATAATTATCACGTCGTGGACTGCTGTATAATAGTCACGTGCAGGGTCAAGAACTATATCCGAAACCGCATATATATATAGTTCAGTTTTAAATCTCATGGAATAAGCGGCAATGTCCAACACGAGGACTGAAGTGGAATATAGTCCAACACGAGGACATTAAGGGATTATAGTCCAACACGACGACTTTAGGGATTTTAGTCCAACGCGAGGACTTTAGGGATTATAGTCCAACACAAGGACTTTAGGGATCATAGTCCAACACGAGGACTGAAGTAGAATATAGTCCAACACGAGGATTGAAGTGGAATATAGTCCAACACGAGGACTTTAAGGGATTATAGTCCAACACGAGGACTTTAGGGATTTTAGTCCAACGCGAGAACTTTAGGGATTATAGTCCAACACAAAGATTTTAGGGATCATAGTCCAACACGAGGACTTTAGGGATCATAGTCCAACACGAGGACTTTAGGAATTTTAGTCCAACACAAGGACTGTGGAAATAGTAAAAAAAATATCGCTATGATATATGTAGTGAAATTTACTTTTATCAATCCCACACTCAAATCAGTGCATAAGTCCCAAAATTTATACCCTCAGGTCATCTATCATGCATGGACACATAGTGGGGCTAATAACCAGGTCAGATAATCCAAACAAACCCCCGAATAGGAGTAAAAATACTCAAATACACCAAAACTGGAAAACTGCAACAGAGAGTTCGGCGGTCGACCGATCCGGTCGACTGAACTCTGATACAAAATTTGGCGGTCGACTGCCAGGCGCATCAGTCGACAGACCAGACATCGCGGTCGACCGAAAAGATGACGCGGTCGACCGAAACAAAGTCGCGGTCGACCGGAGCCCTGACTCGAGCTCAGCGGTCGACCGCATCGGTCGACCGCCGAGCAGACAGAACCCAACCTGGGTTCTGTCTGCTGCTAAAACCTGGAACCAAAATTTGCTAAACCAAAACTCAGATTTTTGTGTAATGTTATAGATCAGTAAAAACGTGATTTTAATCTTAAAACTTTGCCACCAAGATCCCATAGATGAATAAACATGATTAAACCACTGTTAACAATAAAAACATGGTTTTAATATTCTCAGATCTAGATCTGTTAACAGAAAACGTTGGTGAGTTTTTAAAACAGATAAAATCCCAAATCCATATTCCCTATGTCATAATAATCTATTAGTGATTCAAAAATACGAATTTAGGCTCAATAAAATCCAATAAAACTCAGTTCTTGACGTTAAATTGAAAGGGGTGGGGGTTGGGCGAGAAATTACTCGCCTTGGGTGCTGATGATGCCCTAGATCTGCAAGAGGTTGGTCCTCTTTGCTGGAGATCCTAAATCCCGCTGAAAATCTTCTAAACTGCTCCCAAATCGCCAAATCCAGGTTAGGGTTTTGAGAGGGAATAGAGAGGAGCTAGGGTTTACGTTTGGGGCTGGAGGGATTTCTCCTGGGTTGAGTTGGTATAAATACCAACTCCCCAACCCGACCCGAAACCCAATAGCCCAAGAACTAAACCCGAAACCAAAACCTGGCAAACTCTCTGATCGCTGATCGGTCGACCGCGCCGGTCGACCGCGTCGGTCGACCGCGTCGGTCGACCGATCAGTACAAAAATGCCTGGTGATGGCATTTCATATGCTGACCAAATATCCCTCGATTTCTCTCATATATATACACCCGTTGGGTTCCCAAACACTGATAAAAATCATTCATCTGATATACATATGCATATATTTATGATTATTCATCATACGTAAATTATTTACTATCAATAATTCACACATATATATTATAGAAATTTTTCGGGGTTTTACATTTTTATTCTTGAAACTTTGAGAAGTAGTTGTGTTAGTCTAAGTGTAGACCCAAAACTGAAGCCAAAACTGGAATCAAGAAGATGAAGCAAAATGAGGGAAACATGAAAACTACAGTACGGTTGATCGCAGTGCTCTCGACGGTCGACTGTGAACGTGTACAAAAAATAGAAAAAGTCTCTGGACTTTTTTCGGTCGATCGTGGCAGTTGGTACGGTCGACTGCACATGGACCCTGGAGTTGAGTTGGTCTCTGGACTTTTCATGGTCGACTGTGACTGGTTCAGCAGTCGACTATGAGTCGAGCTGGCAGTTTTATAATCTGTTTTGAATTCTATTTGAGCTGGGATTCATATATATATACCTATATGTTTCTAGGGCTAAAAAGTAACGTGAAAAACCATCAGAAGAAAAGAAAAGAGAGAGAATCTCAGAGAGATTAATCCTTGTTTGAGTGCTTGTATTCCTTCTTCAATTCATCAAAGAGATTGTGTGGTGTGGCTCTCGAGGACGTAGGCACGTTGCCGAACCTTGTTAAATTCATGTGTTCTCTCTTGTTCTTATTTCTGTAAGTTTTTATCTTTGATTTGTGGTGAATTTCTTTCTTGCTCAACTTTCTAACAAGGTCCTAAAGGGCAAGTGTTCGATTTGATTATTTTAAATCCCTAACAACTAGTATCAGATCTTCGTTTAGTAATTTGTGAGAAAGTTATGGAAGAGGAAATTGAATCTAAGACCGAAAAGTTTGACGGCTTAGACTTTGCCTATTGGAAGTCGCAGATGGAGAACTATCTGTACCAGAAGGACTTGTATCGCCCGTTGATGAGCAAGGATAAGGGACAAAAGAAATAGGAGTCAGATGACAATTAAGAGATACTGGATAGGAAGGATCTATGGTAAATCTGGCTATCGCTCGCCAAGACAGTAGCCCATAATATCTTAAATGAGAAAACGACGGTAGGACTTATGGAAGCGCTCGCGAAGATGTACGAGCAACCGTCTGCAACAAACAATGTGCATCTGGTAAAAACTCATTTCAACCTCAAGATGGCAGAAGGACGGTCCTTCATGATGCACCTCAGCGAGTTCAACACGATTGTTGATCAGCTTATCTCCGTAGACATCACGTTCGATGACGAAGTGTAGGCCCTTTTATTACTATCACAGTTGCCAGATAGTTGGGAAGGTTTTGTGATGGCAATCAATAATTCAGCGGGGAAGGAAAAGTTAAAGCTGAGTGAGGTGGTCGGCATGATTCTATCTGAGGAGGTTAGAAAAAAAACGTTCAAATTAGAAGGTTCAGGTTCAGCCCTAAACTTCGAGCAGAGAGGCATAAGCCAGAAGAAAGGGAACCAGAACATGAATAGGTCGAAGTCAGTGAAGAAAAGGTCAACCTCGAAGGGTAGGCCTATCAAAAGAAAATGTTAGAACTGCGGCCAGGATGACCATATGTCTTTAGTCTGCAAGAGTCCAAAGAAGGATGCGAGTGAGCAGGAGGCTCATATAGTGTAGGATGCTTTAATCCTTGCTATGGACAGCGATTCGGATTCTTGAGTCATCGACTCAGGAGGTTCTTTCCACGCTACTGCTAATAAGAAGCTTCTTCAGAATTATGTAGCAGGGAGCTTTGGAAAAATGTATTTGGGGGACAATGAGCCCTGTAATATTATTAGAAAGGACGATGTGTAGATTTAGATGAATGGCTCGAAGTGGAACTTGAAGAACGTGAGACACATACCGAATCTGAAGAGAAATCTTGTTTCGATGGGACAACTTGGAGCAGAAGGCTATGTTTTGACATTCACAGAGGATTCATGGAAAATCTCCAACGGTACGATGGTAGTTACCCGAGGCAACAAATTAGGGACTCTCTACCTCACCTCACATACGAGTGACACCCTCGTAATTGCAGTTGGCAAAGAGAGTACAGATCTGTGACATAACAAGCTAGGGCACATGAACGAGAAGGGGATAAAGATTTTACATTCACAGGGAAAGCTAACCAGGATCGACTCTGTGGAAGTTGGGGTTTGTGAAGACTACACTTTAGGAAGCAGAAGAGGGTTAGTTTCCAGAAGGGTGGAAGGCCACCTAAGGCTCAGAAGCTAGAGTTAATTCATATAGATGTATAGAGTCTAGCCAATGTGTCTTCTTTTAGTGGTTCGAGATACTATATCACCTTTATCGACGATCACTCGAGGAAAGTGTTGGTTTACTTTATGAAGCACAAGTCAGAGGTGTTCAGAGTCTTCAAGAAGTGGAAGGCCATGGTGGAGAATGAGACAAATCTAAAGGTGAAGTATCTGAGATCAGACAATGATAGAAAATACGAGCTGGAGGAGTTCAAGAGGTTGTGTGCTACGAATGGTATTCACTTAGAGAGGACTACTCCAGGGATGTCGCATCAGAACGGTATTGCGGAGAGAATGAACATGATCTTGACGAAGCGTGCCAGGAGCATGCGATTACATGCAGGTCTGCCTATGCGGTGCATACGACGGCTTCCCTTATTAATCATGGGCCACCAGTTCTATTAGATTTGGGGATTCCAGAGGAGGTTTGGAGTAAAAAGAAGATAAAACTCTCACACTTGCGGGTATTTGGTTGTGTGGTTTATGTTCATATCAGTGACCATGTTAGGGACAAGCTAGAGGCTAAGTCACAGAAGTGAACATTCATTAGATACGACATTGATGAGTTCGGATATCGTCTTTGGGATGAGAAGAACAGAAAGATCATCAGGAGCCGAGACATTATATTTAATGAGGAGGTGATGTACAAGGATAGGAAAAATACCAAGGATAACCAAAGCAGTGGGTGCAGCACTTCGGATGTAGGTGGATCCGAGTACATGGATTTAGAGAAACTTCCAGATAGGGGTGATGATGTTTGTTCTGACCAAAGAACGGAGGAGGCTCCAGGTGCAGAAGCAACTACACAGGACGTGGAGCTTAGGAGGTCATCTAGGATACCCAAACCGAATCCTAGATATCTTTCATCTCTTGATTACTTATTGTTGACAGATAGCGGTGAACCAGAGTGCTATGAGGAAGCAATGCAAGTGAGTAAATCTCAGCAGTGGGAGCATACGATGCATGAGGAGATGGATTCTCTACTCACTAATGAGACATAGGAATTAGCCTAACTACCTGCACAGAACAAGGCTTTGCATAACAAATGGGCCTACCGGGTCAAGCAAGAGAGTGATAGAAGCAAGAGGTTTAAGGCCAGATTAGTTGTAAAGGGGTTCCAGCAGAGGGAAGGAGTGGACTACACGGAGATATTTTTCCTTGTTGTAAAGCTCACAACCATCAGGATAGTGTTGAGCTTGGTGGCTGCAGAAGACCTCTTCCTTGAGCAGTTGGATGTGAAGACTGTCATTCTTCATGGTAACTTAGATGAAGAAATCTACATGAAGTAATATGTTGGTTTCATTGAAGAAGGAAAGGAAGAGATGGCGTGCAAGCTTAAGAAAAGCTTATGTGGTTTGAAACAGGCCTTGAGACAGTGGTACAGAAAGTTTGATATGGATCAAGTGAAGTAGATCGTAAACTATTGTGGAGGACTTTTTTTCTTTAATTTTAGTTTTTTTTGGGTTTTTCGGATCCTGAAAGTCATTCTTTTTGAGTTTTTTAGTGTTGTTTTAGTGTTAAGGGATTTGGAGTTTCTACCACATGCATAGTTCAATTTATTTTCGTTGCGCAATTTTGCTTTAATTTTAGACTGAATTTCATAGAATGTTTGTGAATATCAATTTTCAATTAACATTTTAATAGTTTTATATGAATATTGTGTTTTGGAATCTTTATTTGGCATTTTAATAATATTGTGTTGTGAAATCCTTATTTGTGAAGTCATATTTAGCTTTAAATTTGGAATCAATCCTTGTTTGTGAAATATAATAGAGCTGTTGTCTTTTTAGGTGTCATTAAGAAAGTATTACAATTGAGGGAAGACGAAAGAGGTAACGGGTTGGGATTTTGGGGGTCTTAATGGGTTTATTTTAAGAGCGTTGCTACGGGGACCCAGAATATGGGACCAAGGGGTGGGACTAGTGATGTGTCCCTCCACTATTGGATAATAAGTTGGCAATGAGTTGGCATCACCAACTCATTATCCAATAGGGCAGAGACACATCACTAGTCCCACTCCTTGGTCCCATATTTTGGGTCCTTGAAGCATTAATCTTATTTTAAATGAGTTTGGGTTGATGATGGACCTAACTGTTCAATAA
>BQKN01049210.1:0-17075 GCA_022839385.1 Asparagus kiusianus | reverse complement strand
ACAAACTCATTAACCAATTGAGTTTCACCAGCAACATGATCCAATCTGGAGTCGGGTCTCAACATCCTAACGAACTCGTCGTCACGCGAAAGACTTCGCCTGCGGTACAAGACTGTCGGCAATTACAGAGCAAAACACTGGAAAGCAATGTATCCAAAGAGTATACGCACAATGAGCGGACACAAACCTCATGGATGCTTTAAGACAGTACATTTGAACAAAGTTATGTCTTCTGCAAATTGCGAAAGTTGTAATGTTACGTTCAAAGAAGCAAAACATGCACCCAGTGTTTAAGACAATATATTTGAACAAAGTTATAGCTACATAAGTAAGCAAGTCATAAACAAAATGTATTGATTCAGTTACAAATCCAAGATTCTAGTCGAGCACGCTAAAGGTGGAAATCTCTTCCTTAGCCAAGGCCACCCGTCTCGCGTGGTCCTCTCGAGCCTTGTCCTCAGCCGCTCGCCTGATTCGTTCCTCAGGGTTCGACCTAGCGGTAGCGTCTTGTTCCTGCAAAACCAAGAGGCGTTGGGTTGCCGCTTCGACTTTCTCATGGGCAATGACGATGTCAGTCTGAAGCTTTTCCAACCTCGCCTCCGCGTGTCCCAGTTCGGTTCGCAGGCGAGCTATCATGCGATTAAGGTCGATGACTTCCTCCTCCGACGAGCGATGGTGATCCGCCCAGAGATTGGCAATGTACTCCGAATCAGCAATCTCCTTGGAATGGAGCTCCTGCTCTTGAGCCTCCCGGCACCTGATAAAAGCCAGGCAGGACTCCATATAGGCCTCCGGACCTTCCCGCAGCAATGCCTCTAGCCTTATCATGCGCGACTCCAGAAGACGGAACTCCTGCATACAACGAGAGGAAAGCCGATTCTCGCCCACTCGTCGAAAATCGATTATGCAATCCAAGAGAGATTGCCTAAAACTGTCGAAGCTACCCATTCCAAGACCGACGAGAGAAATCACCTGCCTTACGGCATTCTCGAACTCCTCGACGCGAGCCTGCCAAGACAGGGAACCGGGGGAAACGGGCTCCTGACCTGGGGCAAGCATCGCAATGGGCGGGATCTCGAGACTAGGTTCCGCCTCCTGCTGCGGAGCAGGGCCATGAATAGGAGGAGCCTCCGAACTCTCAGGTTCATCATCAGATATCAAGATGGGCTCAGCCTCGTGCTCCACAGGAGGCGACGCGCTGCCAGGGGCTGTGAAGCATAACGAGGACATAAAAAAGGGATTTAGGCGATAGATACCTACCCATGGCCAGGTGGGAGTTGGGTTGAAGACATACCTTCGGCAACGGCAGCTTCTGCGGCGCCTGAAGAAGAAACCTCCTTCCTTTTCTTCGAAGTCGCGCTCCTCGTCCTCGGTGCCATTCGGAGAATGCTAGGGGAATTTGGATATTCTCTGCGAAAGAGCAACAGGAAAACCTTGATCTTTCTTGACGGAGATAAGGGTACTAAAATACCCTAACCCTAGGCAGCTATATACGGCTCGATGGGACCGTTCGGGTCCAAACAGTTGAGGAGAAGGCCGAATATCTCGTAGCCCACATAAGCGGCCGAGATTCGGCGGTCCCTTGATACGATCTCTAACCAACGGCCTGGATTGGGCACGAAGGACAAAGAAACCCGTCGTACCACAATTAATGCGAGACGGTTCACCCACGACTCCGTAACTGACAATGTACGTGGGTGAACACGCGACCCACTAAAAGCGGAGCCCACCTGTAACTAAAACCGCCGTTGGCATGGCAGCTACGAATTCGCCCCCAATTGAAATTCGCCCGCAGGCGAAACGGGTCTGTGACTGAAATCTGCCGAGGAGAATTTCACGTGGCTAAACGCCAACTAGTGCACGAAAATATATGTATTATATATGGTATGCACACAAGCCATAGTCGCCAGAAACAAAAGGATAATTTCATTCATAGAAAGGAAGTCCTATTACAAGCAAGAAATAAAAGGCGAATTACAAAGATTTCAATCGCAGTTCCGCCTCATGAATTTCTTCAGCAGGGCGGAGCTCGAGCCTCCTTAGGACCTCTCGACGAACATCCTCCTCCGTGCGCGAGAGCAAGTCTTGGATGGTCACTTTGACGTCTTTGAGGGCTCGATCCTTCTCCCCAACAGAGTCAGTGGTCAGTTGCCGACGAGACTCAACCCCCTCTAACTCCTTTGCCGCCTGATCAAGGGCCCTCCCTTGAACGGCCAGGGAAGCCTGCGCGTCAGCTATGACATGTTTCAGCCTCTCCACTTCAAAGGAGAGTCGGGAGACCCGGCTATCAACCGTCTCTTGCTCGCAAGCCACCCCTGCGTCCTCGGCTTTGGCCTGCTCCAACTCTGCTGACAACTTCAACTCCAGCGCCATATTCTCATCCAGGCGGCGGTCACGCTCTGCCATAGCTACTCGAACTTCACGAGTGGCGAGATCAAAGAGATTGGAACTCCCCGCGCGAAGGGTGAGCAGCTGCCGAACAGCCCCCTCCACTTCGTACAGATGCTGAAAGTAGGGCCTCGTCGCGGTAACACCGAGCCTCTTACACAAAAAGGACGCATCGTCCTCAAGAACCTCCTTGAATTCCTCGAAGGGGCAATTCTCCTCCAAGACCAGCCGGGTGCAGTGAGCTAACGTGTCTTCGAAGTTGGCCACAGCTCGCGCCACCTGCGTCTTTCGCCAGCGTTCCAAGGAGGAGAGAGTGGCGTCTTCGACAGAGGATGAAGCCACGATCGGGGTACTGGTGGTCATGATCGCAGAAGCAGCAATCGGCGCCGCCAGAGCTGGAACAATCACTGATGCCGCCAGAGTAGCAGTGGCAGAGTCGCAGGTCACCATCGGCAAGGAAGTGGCTATTAACCCAATGGGGGTTCCCCCTTGAGTTGGAGACTCTCGCACCGAACGCTCACCCGCGACCGATGCTCCCTCGAAGGTGGAGGTCCCCCTTGTTGATCCGCAGAGACCAATACTTCCTCTTCACTTGATAACGCCTCGTGAATTGAGGCATCGTCATCCGTCTCGGACTCGCCTGAATGACCCTCCCAAGAGGGAGGATCCTCCTTGCTAGTGACTTCATGAGAGGGGCCAACTGCGGATACAAAAAAGGAAGGGTGATAATGAATGCCCCATTGGCTTAGAAAGCACAACAGCCCTGAAATTCACGCTTACCTGAGCCCCCTTGTTCTACTTCGTCTCCACTCCCCTCTTCTTCGTCAGAAGAGATGGGGATCACTTTCTCGACTGCACCTGCACGGGTCCAACGAGAATAGTCAAAAAATGTGAACCCGACTTCGTACACGAGAGTACCGCATCAAAAAAATTACCTTCGGGCGTAGGTGTAGGGGTCGTTGAGATCCCCGCCTGTGATCCCGCATCAGACGGAGGGAGCGTGTCCTTCGAAGTAGCCGGAGCCGCCTCCAGCGCAGCAGAAGGGGTAGGTTGAGCAACTCCCACCCCAGAGGCGGTGTCGTCCCGACCAACTGCTGCTCTAGTGGTCACCACAGTCTCCTCACTACGGGCCTTCTTGGCCACTTCCGTCCTGGAGCTCTCCGCCGCTTCGCGCTGCCGCTTCGAAAGCATCGAACTGCTTGGAGATAACAGGGGCGCCCCCATACGCCCAGCAATAGTGCTTCGGGCTTGCTCCAGACGTTTACTCGTCCGGGTTAACTCAACCGGCTCCCTCTGCTCACCTTGGGAGTCTAGGGGAAGACTGGCAGGAGGAGCTCGCGTTTCGGGCACCTCGGATTCGTCTGTGCCTGCGCCCTCACCCTCAGAATCTCCTGCAGGACCCTCCATGAGCAACTCCCTAGCCGTTGCACGGCCCCTCCGCCTTGAAGGTCGAGGAGCTCCTCTTGGGCGACGCCCGTGCTCTGCCATACACGAGCTCTGAAACCAGAAGTCAATAGGATTGGCGCTGGCGTCCCGATACCACCGACAATATGAGAGCGTGTGGTGCAGGTCACGATCCTTCGAGGGTAACTCAAAGCGAGTATTGGTGCCGCCCGCATGGGTCCAGAACCATCCCCGAGCTTCATCCACCAGCCCTCCTTTAAAGCACAGATGGGGATTGACGTTGCCCACGTACAACTGGTCATACCCAAACTAGCGGGCAAACCTACAGGGGATGTATGGCTCGAGATAGCATGTAGAGCCCGTTCTCAGAACGTGGTACCCTGGCCAGATGTTTACCAACCAGCGAAAGGCGCCACGAGAGAGAGTTGTGTAGTGATCCACCATCGGCGCATCCCTCAGAGATTCCCCATATCCGCCCCCGCTGAAATAGGGGAAGGAGCAGCGAAAATTGTAATACCCAAAGTGGGAAAGCGTCTTTCGTGCATCGGGGATGTCCTTGCATTTCCAGGAACACCTCTCCAAATGCTGGACGAAGGGGACGAACTTGTCACCTTGGAGCGCCGCTGGGGCGCTCATCAAACATTCACAGTGGTATACAAACCACGCCATCAGATAAGTGTATAGCAGCCCCACCCGAGGATTGGGGGTCCTGATAACTGTTCCTTCCCCCTCATCGACGGTCGATACACGGCAGAATTGAGCTGTCAGGGTGCGGAGCCCCCGATGGATGCACGCTATCATCGCCGATACCAGGGAGTAAGACTTCCCTGAGCTAAACAAACCGCCGGATACACGACCTCCATGGGAAGGGACTCGAAGGAGTGAGTAGGGATTACACACCTCTTTAGCCACAGCATGAGGTACCCCGCGAACAGAGCTTTCCTGGAGATGGGAGACTTGGCCTGATGATGGAAGGAGTGAAGGACTGTACCAGACTTGAGTCCGCCCTCGTCACGGTCGAGAGTTATGGTGCTCCCCTCTTCGGCTGTTCTCGCCTCCACTACAGATTGGTCGCTTTTGCCTAGCGGGAGAGTAGGTTGCCCCTTGACATCGTTCCCTGGGAACAAATAATCAGCCCAATTCTTGTAGTTGATCCCCTTCTTCTTCCCTCTATGATCTGCGGCCCCCAAGGTGCTGAGGCAGATGTGATAGTGGCAGAGCAACTCCCACAGAGTCTCAACCGCCAAAGGGGAGTGGCTTGACAACTGATCGATCTCAGCTTGATCGGGGATATACTCCTCGTAAGGAAAATCCCCCAGAGGCAGCCCCGACACGTCATACATCTCGTGAGGGGAGATGCCAAGCTCACCATTGGGGGTAAAAAATGTGCCGCTTTCCGCACAATACAGCTCTAGAATGCTGTGGAACTGAGAAGCGTTGATTCGTAAGCCATGTCGAGTGGCTTCGATGGCCACATACAGCTCTGTGTTCTTGAGGTCGGCATTTTCGGCCAGAATACGGTCGGTGATCTTGGACCACCAAGTGTCGCTGCCGGGTGCGGAATAGACCCACCCCGGAGCTCTGAAATCCTTGGGGGGAAAGCTCCCTCCGACTCGGAAGAAGCAGTGACGGAAGGTCTCCGCCACCGCTGTCGACTCCCCCACGGGCGGTTCAGCGGACAGTAAGCCAGGGCGCAGACCCGTCACACGCTTGCATGAGCCATCCACTCCATACCCAGCTGTGGAGCCCGTGAAGACGCCGCAGGTGACCCCATCCTGAGTCGGAGTCAACTCCTAGGCCATCACCCGAGGAACTGCAAGGGACCGTAGCTCGACGATCGAGAACCCCCTCGACATGCTGGGGAGGTAGTAATGGGTCCCTTCTACTGTGTGGAACCACATACTCTCTTTGAGTAACAGGACGGAAGGGTCGGACACAGCATCGCCGAACAAAAACTGAGGCTTCGGCAGCTCCACCCTGGCATCATCTGTCAGTGCCGCGTCGGTCGTCAACTCGCGCAGTGTCAAGTGATGGCCGTCCGTGACCCTCTTTATCAAGCCATTTGGCTTGTCGGCGGCAAACACAGGTAATGGAGCCAAGGAGGGAAATCGAGAAGGTGCTGTGCAGCTCGTACCACCGGCGTGGCATATGGCCACACCCTCCGGGAAAGCCTCATCGGAAAAAGTCACTGCAAGAAAGAAAAAGTCAATCCAGACAAAATCCGCCATATGAGCAAAGTCGCCCATCAAGCAGAGGCGAGTGAAATCGCCTATCGAAAGGGGGAACCCGCTTCAAACGAGGTCTGTTCGTACAGACAACACTCCCATCCTATAGGAAGGAGCCGAACTCGCCTATCGAAAAGGGAGTTCGCCTCCCTCCCGCCAGTGATTGAACTCGTCCGCAGAAACATAAATCGCCCTTTAAGGGCAAATAGGGCTAATTTTGCCCCAAATCGAGGAAGCTACCGAAGGGCGGCGGCGTTCCAAGGTAATGAGCGATACTCATTCCCCCCAGACCTGACGCCTAGGACCTACACGAGGTCGTCCAACGAACCCATCAACGTACCTGAGCGCGGCTCCGGAGCACTGGCGGGCATGCCGGCGGAGAGACGGTCGGCGTAGCTTCCCGGGCCTGTGCCTCTCACTTTGCACCTCTTAGATCTTGGAGCCATGGAAAGGTGGAGCGGGAATTCTTGTCTTGGAAGTTCTTTTCAAGATTCGAGAGCGCGATGAATCCCAGAGGAGGAAAACAACGGGTTTTAAAAGGGTGGAGTTGTCCACGTGGCCACGATCGCCCTCGGGAAGCGAAAACCCTAACGGGCGAAAAACATGGCCACGATCAAATTCGACGGCCCAGATCACCCTCGGCACATCAAGAACCGAAATTGGCGGTTGCATCCGACGGTTGGATTCGAAAACCACGGCCACGATCAGAACGAGGCGCACTGGGTGGACGTCAAACTGTCAAGTCATGATAACGCCACGCCGCATTAGCCGGAAAGGCACGAAGCCCCGCAGGGGGACACGTGGTCCGCGCGCCTTAGGCCTGCTTTCGCCCGAGAGAAAGGTCTCAATGGTGAAAACTTAAATCAAATCCGCGAGTCAGTCAAAACTTCGCCATTGAAGCCCAACTTCGCCTGCACGACTCACCCACCTTTGGGAAGCAGGCGATTCGCCCAAAATCCAGAAACCAGCAAAGCGATTTTATTTAGACCCGCGCCCCAGACAGCTAGGGGTCAGAGTGGAAATCTTAGCACTGAGCCTAAGAGAAACCACTCGATAACTCATCATACTGAGGGGAATAGTATGGCTAGCCCGATTCAAACGGTAATCGGTAAAGGCAAATCAAACCCGTTGATAGCTGAGGGTTTGCTAAAAATCCTAATACACCTGGTCGAAAACTTCTTTATTCAAAGTATTCCAGACCACACGTAAGTCGATTTTGGTCTGAAAACTTTGAAGGGGTCTTGTAGACGGTAAAAATTACCGCGGCGGATCAGCGAACAAATTCGCCCGCAGAACAGGACCACCCTCTCTTAGGTGGAGAGCCTATTGTAGCCACTAAGTGGATTCGCTGGCACACGAGCCCCCACATCGGCCGCGCCCGCCAAATCGCATGGATCCGCCAGCGAGGCGAATCCGCCTTCACTAACTAAATCCGCTCGCAAGGGAGGTACTCAAATCCGCCCTCATGTGCCGAAACCACTTGAGCCACGTCTGCCTACGTGAGCCGAAGGCCGGGTTTCCAGGGACAACCCTTCCCTGCCTCCCACGATGCGAGAGGAGGAGGGTACGGTGCTCCAGGTCCGTCAGACGGCCGCCCGCGGTTCAAGCGAACGAGACAGGCGCCGGACCGACCTGCATACTCATAAATGCGGGTCACCTCACCCATCAAGAGGAAGAGCCGAAGCCGTCGGCGCGCTGCAAGCTATCTGGAGCTAGCTCTAACGCGAGACGTTCATTCCCCCACCCCTATTCAGACATAGGGAGAGGGGAGGATGCACAACACCCCAGGACCGCCGGAGGGTCACTCGGTACCTCGCCGCACAAGTGAGCGGACAGTTACCAGAGCCATCGGCGTCCACATAAATGCAGCTTACCTCACTCCAAGCAAGAGGTGAGAGCCACCGGCGCTCAAAGGACTGGCCAGACCCACTTGAGTGTCTGGCAGCCGCTGTCACGAGTACGAGGAGGGACTTTCCCACTCCTACACGACGTGACACAACACGTCGTCCCACCAAACAACCGCTTGTTGTACAAAGAGACAGTCGGATGTCTTGGAACAGTGTATGGTCACATCCTATAATTAAGGAGGGCAGTCAAATTGTTTCTCTCCCATTTTTAAGGGCTTCTTTCAGCAACCTTGAGGGGGATCGAGATCAAGATCGAAAATCGGCCAATAGACCAAGAGCTTGATCGATCAACCAAGAGAGGAAGAAGCTTTTTGCATACCCCTGCATTACAGCGCCATCTTCTAGCTCCGAGCTCCGATCGCCGGCGAGCCAGAAGAGACGAACTCCTTCACCTCGAGCTTCTACCGAGTACTGAAGCTATCCAGCAACCTCGGTCGAACCGTCCAAGGGAAGCAGACTCGGCACGAGCACCGAGCGAAGCATCCTGTAGCTACCTTAAAGTCCCCACGATTAAACAAGGAGGGCCTTCCCTCTGCTTCTGTTGTAATTCAGATTGATTTAGTTTGTAATAAGCTTTCTTATCAATACAAACAAAATCCCCCATTCTCGGGAAAATCAGGAATTTACACCTACAAACCAATCATAAAATTCTTTCTTATGTCTTTTCTGAATATTGTGCGCTGCATTCCTACCGGTTGTTTCATTCTTAAGCTTTTCCAGATGTCGCCTATATAAACAATATATAAGTTTGTATTGATAAACTATATGTAAAATGAATATTTCTCATCTATATTACAGATTTTATTTGTTACCTTCGATAATCTTTGAACATATCAAGGTTTTCCAACACATATGCATGAATTTGATCTAAGAGAGATCTCGGGTATTTTTCACGCTTCCTCTCCTTTTGAGGTGCTTGAGATGTGGTTTTCTTCTTACGCATGTAACGTGATGTAAACACAAAACATTCGTTAGCCACGTATCCTTCAGCTATCGAGCCCTCGGGACGAGCTCGATTACGAACATTGTTTTCATGCAGCCCAAGTATCTTATAATCATAAAAGTTAATTATTAGCACGGTAATTTTAAAAACGCGTATACAATTAATAAATATAAAAAATCGTAAATTATCTTTCAATCGGATACATCCAACGATAAGTAACAGGACCGGCGATTTTAGCCTCTCTTGCAAGATACTGGGTAAGATGGACCATAATTGTAAAAAATAAAGGAGGGAATATTACTTCCATATTGCATAGAGTAACTCGGACATCGGCTTCAAGTTTCTTAAAGTCGTCTACATTTATGACTTTAGAGCATAATTTTCTAAAAAATCCACAATACTCAATAATAATCTTCGACGCTTCTTTATCCATATTGTTACGGATTGCAACAGGGAGCAATTGATGGAGAAGAATGTGATAATCATGTGTCTTCAGACCTAAGAGTTTTCTCACTTGCACCTGGACATTATTTGAAATGTTAGCAGAGTAACCATCCGGCGACTTTACCGATTTGAGAATTTCACAAACTCGTTGCATCTGCTCATTTGACATTATAACACGAGACGGAGACAACTTTAAATTTTTAAGACCAACGTCTTAAGCTTGCAAATCATTTCGGATATTCAAAGCAGTCAGATCTTGGCACGCCCGTAGATCATCCTTCGACTTGTTTGCATCTTGTAGGAGAGTTGATACTATGTTATCACATATATTTTTCTCAATATGCATAACATCGAAGTTGTGTCGGATTTTAAGATTTTGCCAGTAAGGTAGCTGAAAGAAGATACTAAATTTAGTCTATCCTCTAGGTAATGTTTGGGCTTCGTCCTCAACTTGCATTTTACGGACCTTTCGCTTACGCTTCAATGGCTTTTTTAACTTTAAGTAATCTCTTACTCCGAGTGGGTTAAATTTAGAATAGCGTTTTTTCCCAAACATAACTTTTGGAAACCCCTCAAGTAATTGAACGATCTCAATACCTGTCAGTTGACGCGGCTTCATTCTTTTCTCAACTGTGCCATCAAACTTAGCTGATAATTTTCTATACTTATGACTCAATGGCAACCACCTTCGATTAAACTAATAACAACTCTTTCGGCTATGTGGTAATTGAAGAGCTTTAAATTCTGGACCACATACAGGACAAGCACACTTTCCCTTCGTAGAGTACCCGGACAGATTAGCATAAGCTGAAAAATCATTAATCGTTCATAATAGAATAGCACGTAATCTAAACGACTCTTTTAAATAGGCATCATATGCTAAAATACCCTCAGAACATAATTGTTTTAGCTCATCAATTAGAGGCTCTAAGTAGATGTCAATATCATTTCCCGGAGCATGCTTACCGGGTATCAGTAATGAAAGTATCATAAACGGCTATTTCATACAAAGCAATGGAGGTAAATTATATGGCATTAATACAACTGATCACGTAAACCAACCAGAGCTCATTACCCCAAATGGATTGAATCCATCGCTTGATAGACCCAGTCTTACATTTCTGCAATCTTCGGCAAAACAAGGATAAATTTTATCAACATGCTTTCAAGCTAAAGCATCAGCAAGATGTCTTAATTTACCATCGTCTACTCGATCATCCTTATGCCACCTCATATTCTTTGCCGTTTCCTTGTTCATGTATAATCTTCGCAATCTAGGAGCCAATGGAAAATATCGAAGCACTTTGACTGGAATTTTCTTCTGTGTTATCCTTGTCTCCGTTGTAATCCTTGTTGAAGAATTTGTGCGTTGTTTTCACCTAGAAACTCCACATGTCGGAAACTCTTGAAGGTATTTATTGGCTTTATGGTACAAAATACAATCATTCGGACATGCATCAATTTTATTATAATCAAGATCCAGAGCAGAGACAATCTTCTCAGCTTGATAAGTTGTTTGGGGTATGCTATTCTCTCCTCCAGGGATTACAGTCCGAAGCAAATCAAGAAGCATTTCAAAATAATTATCTGACATATCGCTAAGTGTCTTAATATGAAGGAGTTTCAGCATAAATAAAAATCTGGAGTACTCGGTACATCCCTCCTATAAGTCCTTTTCACTATCTTCTAGTAGCTCCATTATTCGCTTTATTTCTACGGAGGAATGCATATCATCAATATTTTCAACACTCGCGACACCTCCTACCTCTTCAGCTTCAACTTCGTTATCATCTTCACTTTTATCTTCAATATCATCCTCGACATTATCATCAACATCATATTCTGTAGGTCGAGGAAAAATATCATTCAACAATGTTTCTGTGTCATCTATTCGTTGGCCACCGGACGTACCAACATGCATATTTAGATCCTCATCTTCAGTGATACCTTCTCCATGCCAGTTCCAGTATTTATATTTCTCATCAAAACCTGATTTTATTAGGTGAATCCGTATATCATTTCTATTCAGCAGCTTTAAATTCCTACACCTACAACAAGGACAATATATAGCACCGCTTCTTAAATTTCTCGGATTCATTTCCGCATAACGCATGAAGGCTTCACATCCCTCCTTGTATCGTGTGTCGTGAAATCTACGATGCCTAGGGATATCTATCCATGATTTGTCAGGAATTATCCTCATCTATAAATTATATATAATTATTAAATACGATTAGTCTCATAACTACTAATACATCCATTACTCTTATACATTCAACACACATCAAACATACGTTCATATATCATTTAACAATATGAATATTTATCTACATAAAATATATATAAAACATACGTAGAAACTAATTACACTAATCTTACGGCTGTCATAGGAAGGCTTCTATCCATTAAGAATATAGTAGTGCTTACATCCAACTTCATATACTTTGTATATTTTTATTTCTTAAAAATTTTGACAGCACCTACCCGCTGTTCTCCCTGTACACTGTGCAGATGTTACTATGCGTATCAGTAATAACCCAAAACACAGAACAACATACGCTTATTGTACACGGAGAACAACGAATAGGTGCTGTCAAAACTTTCAAGAATGAAAATATACAAAGTATACAAAGTTAGATGTATGCACAACTATATTCCTAACCCGTCCGAGAAGGACAGATCCAATAATTACGAATTTTAGTACTAATTTTTTATTCCTATAATATAAAATAAACGCTCATTTTTAGGAGAAAACTTCGTCTCCTACCCAAATCTGAGTCGTATATCCTATATTATAAGTCCAAATAATTGGATGTAATTATTGGACGGAAGTCTAGGGATAACGTTATTTTTTTATTCACCTAAATTAGATTATAACACATTATAAAAATTTATAATGTATTATATATCACTCTATTTTTTTTAAAAAATTATTTCACATATTTTCACATCACAAACTTAAATAATCACGCATACTTATAGCACGAATGAAACTTAAATGAGTTAGGGTTTATAAGTGTTTAAAAAAATATGATTACTGGTGTTGTTCAAATGAATTAACATGTAGTTAAGTTAGGGTCTTCAGAATTGAACTCGTATATTTTTTTATCATAAATTAGGGTTTTTATACTAAATTCAATAATAAATAATAAAAATTTAAAAATTCTAAAGATCGGTAGAAAAAACATACCTTTTATAGGCAGATGAAAGAACGAACACGCCGATGGGAAAAGGGGTTGCCGAGAGGGGAGAGGAGGGAGGGAGGGAAGGGGGCTCGGGGGGTGGGGGTGGGGGTGGTCGGGAGGGGGAGGGGGGTGTAGGCTGTCTAAAAATCACAATAGATAGCTTATCCCCCATCAAACACCGATGATAGAAGTTACAATCTGACGACTTCCAGAAGGTTACAATCTGACGACCTTCGCAACAACTGATGAAAGCTCTAATTCAACAGCCTTCATAATCAACATCGGGAGTTACAATCTGACGACTCTCATATTTTCAAGGAGCCAAGACGAAGGTTACAAGATGACGATCTTTGCGGCGCCCTAACAAAAGAGACTACAAATCGACGGTCTCTTCAAACTAAAATGCAGATATCTCTCAAACCGTAAGGAATTTGGCGAAACTGAGAACGCAAACCGAACCCTATGGGGTAGGTTTGGTCGGCTCCGTCTCGTCGAGATAGCCGATTTTTATATATAATTCGTCCAATTCCGACCTACGGTTTGAAAGTTATGACCTGTTCTTCGTAGCAAGTCATGTTCTGAAGTCCGTCTACAAGATCGGACTTCGTCAGAACATTGGACTTAGCCTGAAGCTCGCCAAGCCCACCTAAGGTTCGCCTCTGCATTACAGAATCAAAACGCACAGAGCTACGGCCCAACTCTGCGTTTTCAACATCAAAACGCAGAGTTAATCTTTAAAACGGCCAACTGTGCGTTTACAGGCTCAACGGTGTGTGTTCAGCCGATAACTCTGCGTCTCAGAGTTCATCTGTGTGTTCAGCCAATAACTTTGCGTCTCAGAGTTCATCTGTGCGTTCAGCCACCAACTCTGCGTCTCAGAGTTCATCTGTGCGTTCAGCCACCAACTCTGCGTCTCAGAGTTCATCGGTGCGTAAAATCTGTGCGTTCAGCCACCAACTCTGCGTCTCGGAGTTCATCTGTGCGTTCAGCCACCAACTCTGCGTCTCAGAGTTCATCGGTGCGTTCAGTCACCAACTCTGTGTCTCAGAGTTCATCACGCTGCGCGGCCCGTGCGTTCGACCACCAAAATAGGCTTAACTCTGCGTTTTCAGCCTAAAACGCAGAGTTCGGACCCTGAACGCTATTTCTCAGCGTTTGACTCGTTCAAAGCACGAACTGACCAGTTCTAGGAACTGTTTTCCCCCACGATCTGAGGGATTTCCGCCCCACTTAGGAGCGGATTAAGGGGGTGGTTACCACCCGTAAACCCCCTATAAATAGGAGAAACTCAATTGAGTAAAAAACAAAAAAGGGGGATTGGGATCTCATCAACGGATCGGATTTTTCTCATCATCAAAGGGAAATTCGGTCAAGGGGCTGGCTTTTTTGAACCTGAGGATTGGCAGCAAAGAAGAGCATTCGTTCTTCGACTGGAGCTTTGGAAATCAACAACCAGAGCTTCTTCATTCTTGGCTATTAACTGAATTTTCGGTTTAAATCAACTCTTTCATGGAGTTTCAAACTCGATCTGAGTTATCAACTCGTCCAGAGTTTTAAAATTTGCTTTGCAAGTTCTTCTAAACTCGGTCAGAGTTTCAAACTTGCCCTGCAAGTTCTTCTAAACTCGGTCAGAGTTTTAAGACTTACCACGCAAGTTCTCCACAGCGTCAAATCGTGAGGAGAAGACCACGTTCCAGTGAATCAAGACGTTCGGATCGTCAACGGAGAGCAAACTCGACGCGATCAATCGAGGGAGGCACTCCATCGCCACCGTGAAGAACCCAGAATTAAACAAAGGGGAGAGTCAAATCCATTCTCCTCTCTTTTGTAATCGGAATCCAAATTGTAATCGATTTTGAGAGAATACAAGTCAAATCTTCTTTCATTGTCTTTTCACTGCAAAATTTCCAACAAACAAAAGATGGCGACTCTGCTGGGGAAAAGCTTCTCTGACGAAGAAGTGGTGGTGCAATCCGACGTCATGCTCATTGGAACGACCGCTGAAACTCTGATCATCGAGTTCGATCAAGCCAAGTTTGAGGAGGCCCTCTCTTCTGGATCCCTTAGCCACAAAGCTATGCGCAAGATCCACAAAGTTTCCGAGGAGACTAAAGCTCCAGTTGCGGTCAACTCATCTAAAGACTTTCTCCCATGGGGGTTGCACTATTCATACAGTCCCCTCCCTAAAGGAGAAGACTTAGCTTCGGCACAATTCCCAAAAAGCCGATCCTCCAATCAACGCGAACTCCGCGTTTGCGGGCCTCAACACGAGCTCTGCATAAGCCAAGCTAAACGCAGCCCTCAGGAGTGCGTTTCCCAAATAAAACACAGCCTTCAGAGGTGCGTTTCAACATCAAAACGCAGACCGCAAAACTGCATTGATCTGGCAGAACGCAACTCTCAGGAGTGCGTTCAAGATCCAAAACGCAGACTTACGAACTGCGTTAACCAACAAAAACGCAACCTCCAAAGGTGCGTTTCATCAACAAAACGCAGACTTACGAACTGCGTTAACCAACAAAAACGCAACCTCCAAAGGTGTGTTTCATCAACAAAACGCAGACTTTGGTCTTGCGTTAATCAAGCTAAACACGACCCTCGTGTTCCTTCTTTGGAACGCGATGTGATTCGTCGTGTTCAAAAAAGTCAACATGGATTTAAAATTCATGTTTACCAAGAACCAGTCCCATCCTTTAACGGACAGGGGGTTCCATCTCTACCCTCACGATCTGTGAGAGGTTCATCCCAAGTCTCTGACTTGCGAGAATTGCTGTCGACGTTCAACCGACCGACGAACGTCGTTGTGCTCAATAATCAGCGACATTCTCACAGGAAGAAGACTTTAGAGGATGAATACCTTGAAGTCACTTCTAACATGGTTGGCATAGGGAGATCATCAACCCCTAGTTCTGACGAATCAGAGGCAAATCATTCTCCAAGCGTCAGAGAAATCGGTAACGAGCGTGAAGGAATCTACCAACACACTCGGACTCGAACAGGTGTCATTCCTCCTATTAATTATCGGAGTTTATCCAGAGGAACTAATGCCGATGACGAACACTCAGCCATTGCAGAGTCCTAATCATCAAGCTCTTTTGTTGAACATGAGAGCTACGCTTATATGACGGGAAACCATGAAGATCTCGCGAATAGACTTGATGAGCAGGAGGCCATGCTCAAATCTCAGCAGGAGGCCATCAATGAACTCTTGGCCCTGTTGACTCAACTCGTCGCAGACAAGGACAAATCTCAGGAGACAGATTCACCACCTAGGTAAAAATCTTCCCGGAGAGGAAAACCATCTTCATCCCGACCTCACACAAGCAAAGGGAAGGGAAAAGTGGTTGATGACACGGCTTCTGACCAATAAGCCCACAACCTAGAATCTTCCTCTAATGAAGGAAGAGAGACGGAGAACGAGCAAAATCTCCAATCTACCAAAATGGAGGAATTGGAAATCCGCCTCAACGCCATTGCCAACAGAAGCGAGCTCCAAGACGAGGGTGTTATCAGACCCTACCCTGCCGAATAGGATGCAGCACCTTATCCTCCAAAATTCGAGGTCCCGACGCTACAAACTTTTGACGGCACAGGATCACCGAACCAACATATCTATCATTTCAAGTCACAGACTGGAAATGTGATATCAAACGACGCCATTCTGGCTCGATTATTCATTGGCACCCTCAAGGGAGTTGCCTTTGAATGGTTCAGAAAACTGCCTGCAGGCTGTATCCAAAAGTGGGCGGATCTAGAGAGACTCTTCCTGGCAAGATTCTTTGAAGAGGATACAGAAGTCTCCATCCAGACCCTTCTCGCCACTAAGCAGAAGAAGAGGGAGTCCGTCAAAACCTTCGTCAAAAGGTTTCGAAACATGGCTCTTCGATGCCCGACAGGTATGACACAGTCTACCTTAGTGGAGACCTGTCGACACAACCTGCAGACCAACATCCTAGCTAGAATAGGAGTTGCGGAATGCCGTTCCTGGAGACAACTAATTTCTCAAGGCGAACAGGCTCAAAAGATTATCGCCAGGATCAAAGCTGAAGAACAAAGTAGGAAGGATCAGCCCGAGCAATCGGACCAAGCCCAATCTTCTCCTGAGCAATCGAACCAAGCTCACTCTTCCCAGTCAGAACCGGAAGATACTACGGCCGCTGAAGTCAATCCTTTCCAGTAGGATGGCGGGTCTAACAACTATCACGTTAACAGTTACCTCTGATAGTCAAACTCGTTAGATAATGGCTCACTAGGCGATGTGCCATATCTACTCTTTTCCCCCCTGCACTTTTTCAAGACTGGGGGTTGGTTTATTTATAGTTCATTGGATTATGAATAATAAAATTTCTGAGTTGTCACGTTTAATAAACTACCTCTGTCAACCACGAAATTCCATGAAACTATCACGTTAACAATTACCTCTGATAGTCCATCACCTTGCCAATCCCCTTCAATAGGATGGCAGATCTACAAAACTATCACGTTAACAGTTACCTCTGATAGTCAAATTCATCAGATAATGGCCTACCTGATGATGTGCCTCTATTTCGATTTCATGGATAGTGCCTCACTAGGCGAT
>BQKN01049208.1:0-13420 GCA_022839385.1 Asparagus kiusianus | reverse complement strand
GGCGTCTCAAAAACTAAGAGACACCTCTGGGGTGTCTCCAAAGCTAAAACACACCTCTGGGGCGTCTCAAAACTAAGAGACACCTTTGCATTCGTTCGTTTCCGCTGTAAATTCTTTGTCCGAACTCAGATTTTAGTGATTCGAAGTGCGTTGGAAGCCGGACGAAGAGTTCTATCAGCTCCATTGGTTAGATTGTCTGTAAGATGAACGAGACAAAAAAGGCGTTGTTCCTTTTGTAAACATCGCGGGGCTCCCGATTAGCCCGCGCCTTCGTAGTTCGTCGATTCACTTCAACCGTTCATCGAACTTTCGTGGATCTGGTAGTGACGTTCATCGTCGCTCCTTTAACACTGAGCTGTTCGTGGAGACCTATGGGTAATTTTTGATGCCTACAAAAATGTTAAAAATATTTTAAAAATAACTAAATGATTCAGTTTTTTTAGAAAAATAAGTTTTATAGAAATGATTTTTTTCCTTAGAGAAATAAATTTTTATGTAATAGTTATATTTTGTCACAACATCTCGGCAATAATTTTGGACTTTTGGCTTACAAATTGAAAAATAATTTTTATAGAAATTATTTTTAATTATAAATAATTATAATTTCACTTTTCTAACTTCTAATGCTACATGTCCGCGTTAATATACTTCTTAGGAACGAAATCAAAAATTTATTAAAAAATAATATCACAAGATATTGGAACTATGGTAAGGTCAGTGATATAAATTTACTTAGGAACCATGTTTGTAAATTGAAACTTGGGCATGTTATATTCATGCTTATATTTATTTATATATTTGTACTAGTAGCTTAAGATAAGATATTTTTTATAAAAATAATTTTCATATAGAAATTTATATCTAATTGTATCTTTTAAGAAGGGTATAAATAGAAATCATTTGATTATTTTTATTCCCACTTAAGTGGGAATATCAATTCCTTGTTAAATGGTTGTGAATGACAATTCCCATATAAAGTGGGAATTGATAAGAAGTGAAAATTTTAATTCTAATATCTAAAAGTACATCGTGTTTGGTACGCGAGAAAAAAGAGTTGGAATTGAATTCCATTCCCACTCATTCTCGCGTACCAAACGAGCCCTAAAGGAATTGGGCCAGGAAAAGGGTAAATGCCCAACACTTCTTTGTACACATTTGACATTTCAAATATCAGTTCATTTCAATTGTGATGAATTATGGCAGGTATGTGGATGTTTCTACAGTAGATGTTGCTACTTCAAAATTAATTAACCAACATATTAAGCAAACAGGAGCATCATATTTAGAGGTGAGGCATGTTTTTTATTTTGCCCCTTTCCTTTTCTTCAAGCAAATTGTGTGACCTTGTTTTTTGTTTTGTTGTGTTGAATTTCATCTAGCATAAGAGTGTTACACCTATATGTTTTTTAATATATTGCAAATTATAGTGCTTTTTTTATAGGCTCTAGTTTCAAGCTCTAAAAAGCCTGCAGAAGATGGGCAGCTGATATTTTTAACTGTATCTATATCTGTAGGTTCTTTTCACGTTAGCATAACATTAACATATACTATGTTTGTTGATGTATAAGGGGCAAATGACTATGTTTCTAGACGTTGGTAAAAGAAGACTATTATTGTACAAACCATGAATAAGGGGCCAAATGGCTATGTTTCTGGAATATTCGTTGCGACTGGCTGCTATAGTAAACCGAATCATGTTTAAATTGATTCATGTTTTAAAATGTTTGTTGATGTTGGCTGCTACAGTAAACCAAATATTAATTTGTAGAGGCTTAAATGTTCCGTTTTTCTATTTTTAAGTATTCATTGTTTGTGGCAGGATGAAGGTTGCGAGGTAATGGATGGTGGAGGGGAGAATATTTTGGATAGAATTAGTTGGAAGGAGACAAAGCATTGGGAGAGCTTGATGAAGGAAGAACTCGCTTTGATAATTAATGGGCTCGCCATGCTCTTTATCATTCAAATTCTAATTATTCATGGTTTATTGCTTCACTGTCATAGGTCTTTTAGAAAGTAGAATGCAACTGTAAATATGTAACCAAAGTTTGTAGCCTTCTTATTGATGATTATTCTCTTTGAATTTTAGTTGTGTCTAAGCAAGGATCTGTATTTATATTCCAAGCTGGCTGCTGGAAAATTACATTACATGGAGACAATCTATCATTGATAAATAGTACCAGATAAAACACATGTTATATGATTAAGATTATTTCATAAATACAAATATAAATTTATAATGAATATTGTATATTATTATTTGTTCATGTTGCATTCGCACTTTTATATGATTAAGATTTCCTCCCATAACAAGCACAAATAAATTTGTCTATAGCGGAGGGTAATCTTACTAGGGTGACCATAAATATTTTTTCCTACAAATTTCAAAACCAACCAAACACAAGAAAATTGGGAAATATCAAATCAACAAAAGTTTTCCATTTTTTTCCATGCGAACCAAACACAAAAAAAGTAAATACATTGGTTTCCCATCATTTTTTATGTGCGAACCAAAGCGAAACTATCTATTTCCTAGAAAAGTTTGGAAAACTCAAAACTTGCAAATTTTTACATGGAATTACATTTCTCTATATCTAGGAAATGAACAAAACAGACCCTGAGTGGACAAACTACTATTTAACTTTTCAGAACTTCAATGAGTTACAGTTTGGCCAAAAGGGAATTTAACTAATATTTCCAACAAATACAAGGGTAAATACGCCGAAAGTTATTAGAAAAAACATGCAGTACCCCCAAAGAAAGCATAATACTTGATTTCTAACAACCCAAGGCACCAAAAATAATAAAAATAATCATATCATACTCCCTTTAAAAGTACAGGTTTAGAAAAATCTTTTCATGATCAATATTATTCTTAATTTTTTTGAATATTATATTGTTATCCTAATTTATTCTAATTATTCTATCTTTTTTGAATTGGTAATTAAATGACTTATCCTATTCATAATGAGACTTAACATGTTATTGGATAAAGGAGATATGTTTGATATAATTCAAATCAACTTATTTTAGCTCGCAGAAAAATCTAAAAAACATGTGCTAGCCAGCACCTAAAAGTTTTTGTACTTTATAAAAATATCCTCCAAGTTTTTTAAATTACAAAAACACACCTACAAATTCAAAATTTTATTAAAACATCTTAAAAATTATAAATTTTAATTCAGTAAGAAATCTGAAAAACATATCTCAAACCTTGAATATTTCAAACATATAAACACATTAAAATCGACAAATAACACAAAAAACACCAAAAATTATGAAATTTGGAATAAACACTCTAAACTTTTTACAAATTTAAAATAAAACCCTTAAAATTATAAAATTTATAAAAATCCTGATAATTTCTAACTTAATAGTACATTGAAAATATAGGAATTATAAATATCCCCTACATAATTTATAATTTAATAAAACACCCTTAAAGTTTCAAAAATTACAAACAAACCCTCAAAATTCAAATTTTATAAAAAACACCCTAAGAATTTCAAACTCATTAGTAAATTGAAAACATAGAAATTATAAATAGTCTATAAACAATTTATAATCTGTAGAAAAGGTGTATAAGTTTAAAAAATGTAAAAAGCCCCTAAAATTTATAATATACAAAAAAATATCATGTGAATTTCTAACCTATAGACACTAAAATGATATACAAAATTACTAACAACCCTTAAAAAATTAAAAATTTGAAAAAAAATATCATACTACCTTTAAAAGTATAGATGATACGGGTGTATCTCTCTTCGGAACTTAGCGATCCTCATGGGAGCTTAAGGATAGATGATTCTCATAATAGCCTGAGAATATGGGTGTAAAACAGTACAGTGGAACACAGGTGGAAGCGTGAAACGAGAAGACGAGCAGCAGATTCGAAGAATCTAGTTTTCAGCTCGTGAGTTGACTTATACATGTACATGTGTCACGCCCCGCTTCCCAAAATACCAGGGAATCGGAACGCGAGCAAGCCCGCGACGTATTAGACTGAGGAGAGATAAGTGCTAGACCCCGTCTTCTCAATCTAATACGCTAAGCGTCTGGAAATAAATACAATGCGAAGTCACAGGTCCCCGATCACAGTAGCAAGAATATAATAAACAACTCAGAATAAGAAAATATACATATCACAACTGAATATCATCCCAGGCATAATATTCGGGTCAAACGTGCCCTTATACAAGACTATCTGAAAGAAATACTAGAAAATATAAAATACAATGATCCAGCGGAAAGAAATTCTATAAAAAGAAAACTAAGATCAAATAACTAAGCTTCAGCTTCTTCTGCTACACCGTCTTCAAGGTACTCCTGCTGTGAATCATCTGGCTCCTGCTGAACCTGCTCTTCTCCTAAGTCTGACGTACACCAGAGAAAATAGGTGTACGTCAGGTGCATGACGCACAGCAAGACCCGACCCCACAAAGAAAATAGGAACGGTCGAATGACCAATGCAATGACAATAATAACAAATAGAAACATGCAGCTGAAATACTAACAAGCTAGATATAATCCATCACTAGAGTATAACATTCAGGAGAAAACATAAACATCCGAGTAACAAGATCATACAGCTAGCCATCCTATAATCATCCACACAACCGGGTCATACAACTAGATGGAATTAATACTTAAAAATCTACAACTTGAGACGTAGTACGTCGAGCGAAATAATCCAAACAAGGAAACCCTCATGTATATACCATATGTCTCAAATTGTAGATAATTAAATATTAACATCGATCTATGTATGAAAAGAAGCATAACTGATCCGTATCTCACATGTATCCAAATCATCCAAGTGACGAAATCATATAACTAGCCATCCTATCACAACTCACTGGTCCATCTCTCACAGAGTCAACACTCATATCATCGGATAACTGACTGTTCACAAATCCCCTACGTGCATCCAATCCCGCTACACATGCGGCCAGAGGACTACACGTAAACCGTTTTCTGCCTGGTTCGAACTCAAGCACAACTCGGGTGACGAAACGATTTCACTGACTAAAGTGATGTACACACTTCACTTTAGCCCTACAAACCAACCCCGGTGGCGACACCAACCACGGGAGCGAGCCTGGAAGATACATCAACAGTCTTATCCGATCACATGAACATTAACTTCCCCATCCCAACTTTTCTCGTTTTTCTAATCAACCATAATCATCATTGAAACTCGGGTTCACCACCTAAACTCGGTCAACGCACACACACATGTCACTAAGTTTGTTCATGACGCACGAGGCCACTAAGTCATGAACTACTAAGGTTCTCAATCACAACAAGGAGATAATAAACACAACCAATCATGTGCAACAATATCACATAATTAAAAGGGGAATCATAAATCATGAGATCTTCAGAAATAGTCTTTTAAAATAAATTCTTTATCCAAAATAATTTCTTTATTTCTTGTTATAATTATCCAAAAGTAATTCCATTTTCCAAAATCAATCATTTTAAATAATTCTAAAACATTCTATAAATATTCTTTTTAATATTCCCTCATCCAAAATAATTTATTTTCTAATTATAATTATTTGTAAATCATTTCTTTTCAAAATGAATCTATCATAATTAACTAAAATGATTCTTTTCCCCAAAATAATTTCTTTTAAAAATTATTTCTCACTATAATAATCCAAAATATTCTCTTTCCTAGAATAAATTTCTTAAAATTATTTCTCATCAATTATTATTCTAAAATAATTTTCTTTCTCAAAATAAATTCTTTTTAAATATTATAAATTCTCCAAAATGATTCCGTTATCAAAATATATTCTTTTAACTTATTATAATTATTCCAAAAACACTATTTATCACATATCAATTATTCAGATCAATATTCTTCAGCAACAACCCACGCAGATAAATACGTCACAATTAAACTACGCAACGATTCATAATAATGTAAATATTCAAGTACGAAACAATGAGAGCGGGATCTTGCCTCGGGGTTTCGTCAAACGAGTCGACGTGCAAGTCCTCGGCGAGCGTCGGTGAGGTGCTGCAGTGAGAGAGGCGGCGCGGCGACGAGGAGGAGATGGCGGTGGTCGTCGGAGGGATGCGGTGCGGGAGGAGGCGCGGGTTCCGACAAGGGGTGGCCGGCGACGAAGAGAAGGTGGTCAGGACGACGGGGGAAGCCGGAGGTGGGGGCTGGGTTTCGGGTCTGGGTGGCGGCGAATGCGGGAGGCGACGGCGGAGGAGCGCGGGGTTGCGGAGGTTGCAGGAGGCGCTGGCGGGTCTGGGCGGGCAGGTGGTGCTCGAGGCGACGAGGCTGGGGTGTTCGTCGGAGATGGGGGAGAGAAGAAGAGGATGAATACGGTGGGGGAGAGGAGATGGCGGTTGCAGGCCTGGTGGAGGGAGGAGCGGCGAGCGGCGGCCAGAGGCGGAACTGGGTGCGGCGGCGGGATTTCACGAGAGAGAGAGAAAGAGGAAAGGAGAGAGAGAGAGAGAAGTGAGAGAGGCGGCTGGGTTTTTTGTTACGGGTTTTTCATTTGCATATATATATAATATTAGGGTTAGGGTTAGGGTTTAAAACAAAAGTAATTATAATAAATATTTATAGGTATTTAAAAATTAAACTAATTACATAGTAATTATCTACAATTAAAAACGTACATGTTGTACTAATACAACAGTTGATACGAAATAGAAGAAATAATACCATAAATTATACAATTAAACAAGATTAATTAATAAAAATTATAATTACTTATTTTTCGAATCAAATAATTATGAGATAATTATCTATACAATAAAACGTACTAGTTGTATTAATACAATAGTTAATACGTAACAGAAGAAATAATACTATAAATTACACAAATAATACGTAAATAAATAATATAATCATAATACACGAAATAATATGTAATGGTACTATAATACAATGTATTATATAGAATAATACATAATAGTACCGATAACATAATAGATTAATTTTCTAAATTTTTACTGCTCAAAATAAATTTATAAATATCAAAATCATTTAAACAAATATATAATCAGATTTTTAAATCATAGAAAATTCTAGAAAATTGAGAAAATATAAATACTCTTTTAAAAATCATAATTAAATATTTTAAAATACTAAAAAATTATTTTAACTAGTATCAAAATTCATGGTCCTTACAACATGAGTCGACTCATCAGGTTGAGTCGACTCATGACTGTCATGAGTCGACTCACGAAACCCAGCCGTTTTGTCAAAAGTTTCTGTTCGGTCGACTCATCAGTTTATGAGTCGACCCATGAGTCATGAGTCGACTCATATGAGGTCATGAGTTGACTCGTCGACAGTTTCCTGATTCATTTGGGTTTCTGTTCACACGAATTCCTGTTGGTTTTGGGTTTGGTTATTTACCAGATTGCCATCCACGTTTGTACACCTATATAAAGGATTATTTTAGAGTTTCTAAGCAATCAGAAAGAATCAGATAGATTCAAAGAGAGATTCTAATCAAGAGATATTAGGGTTTAGAGTGAATTGAAAGTTTGTTCTCGATTCTAGTGAGATTGTGAGGGAGAGATTGTAATATTTTGTTCTTCATAATCTAGAGAATGTATTTTCCTTTGTCATATTGAATTGTTCTTGTGTTATAGTTGTCTTCTTCTCAACCCACCTTTTGGTAATTCCGCGACCAAAGGGTGCTCGCACGGCAACTCGTATCAAGTTGGTATCAGAGTAATCAGATCCGGTGAGGGGGCATCCTGTGTATGGTCCTGACTCGATCGTAATACAAGAAGCTTGGCGAGATCCTTATTTCATTGGAAGGAGTCCAGGTTTTAAGGAGGAAGAAGATGGCTGAATGAGACAATTCAGCGAGGATTGATGTATTAGAGAAGCAGACCGAGACGATAGGTTCGACTCTCACACAACTCGTCAGTCTTATCCAGGGAGGTGACAAACAAGGTGAATCTTCTTTGAAGAAAATTGTTGAGTCCGATGTGGAGAGAGTAGATTTAGATTCCGACGAGGAGGATGAGACCGTTACGGCTGTGTTGCATCAAGGGGGTAAGAATTCTTATCAGAACCTAAAGATTAACTTCAAGGTAGAGATTCCTGTTTATGATGGGAGTGTTGACGTCGAGAGGCTTGATGACTGGATCGAGCGGATGGAGACGTATTTTACTCTTTATGGCTACTCGTCAAAAGAGAAGATTGTGTTCGTGACTTTGAAGCTTTCTAGGCACGCGTTGACGTGGTGGAAATCCTACTACAAGCAGGAGAAGAAGGCGGTGTTGTGGAACGAGTTCAAGGAGTTATTGAGGAAGCAGTTCTACCCGATGGAATTCCTTGAAGAGCGTTGGTACAAGTGGTACAGCTTGCGCCAAAGGGTCAATCAAACTATTTAAGAATACACCACGGAGTTCTAGCAGCAGGCGATGATCCTCAACATTACGACAGAGGAATATTCCGTGTTTATGAAGTATATGGCGGGATTGAGTGATTACATCCGAAAGGAGATGAAGCTATTCACGGTGGAATCTATTACAGAGGCGAGCGTGAAGGCTATTGCCATCGAAGGCAAGCAGAAGAAGAGCAACGAGGCAAAAGAAGATGCGAAGAAAACGGGTGGTGAGTCTAGTGGTTCCAAGCACAAGGAGGAGAAGAAGGGTGATCCAGGGAAAGCATGACTGATTTGTAGTCACTGTGAGAAGACGGGGTATACAGCTGATCGGTGCTGGGAGAAGTATCCTCATCTCAAGTCAAGAGGGTTGAAGAAAAAGGAGGAGAAAAAGACATACATGATAGCTCAAGGTTCGAAAGAAGTCCCGGGGATGACAGAGCCTAACAGCAGTCTCAACCTTATGGCGAGAAATAGGCTACGAAAGAGGACAAAGACCCGAGAGAGCAACTCTTTGTTCTTAAGTTGCAAGTGAAGACCAGTTTGGTTGATGTCATTGTTGATTCGGGCAGCAAGAAGAATTTGATATCGGAAGCCTTGGTTCAAAAGCTGGGTCTGAAGACAGTCAAGCATCTGAAGCCCTATCCATTAGTGTGGATTCAGAAGGAGGAGAAACTGAGTGTAGTTGATCAATACACTGTCAGATTTGTGCTCCACGAGTCGTATATTGACGAGATCACGTGCGACGTTATTCCATTGGATGTTTACCAGATTATATTGGGCAATCCGTACTTATGGGATATATATGTGATCTACGAGAGACGGGCTCAGAAGTATATATTCATCAAAGGTGGTGAAAAGTTCATATTTCGGTCGGCGTCTCTTCCGAAGGAGAAAAACTTGGGGATGGTGACGCAAGCGAAAAGATTAGTGAATGCAAGCAAGAAGTTTGTCTCGCTATGCATTAGTTTTCGAGAAAATCCATCGAAAGAGGATTGCGTGTTGGAGCGGAAGACGGCTACGACAAGGCGAGGAGCGAAGGAGTCGTTTCCAGTTGTACGTCGATATCAGGTTCTTAGCAAGGCCAGATGGTGCAGAAAAGATGGAGGAGCTTGAGAGTTTCCTCAGCAAAAGTTCTAACTTGAACATGACTTCAAGTTCTTAAAGGGAGGACCCATGATACAGGTGTATCTCTCTTCGGAACTTAGCGATCCTCATGAGAGCTTGAGGATAGATGATTCTCATAATAGCATGAGAATATGGGTATAAAACAGTACAGTGGAACGCAGTTGGAAGCGTGGAACGAAACGACGAGCAGCAGATTCGAAGAGTCCAGTTTTTATCTCGTGAGTCGACTCATACATGTACAGGAGTCGACTCATTAGCTTGAGTCGACTCATGACTGTCATGAGTCGACTCACGAAACCCACCCGTTTTGTCAAAAGTTTCTGCTCGATCGACTCATTAGTTTATGAGTCGACCCATGAGTCATGAGTCGACTCATATGAAGTCATGAGTCGACTCATCGATAGTTTCCTGATTCGTTTGGGTTTCTGTTCACACGAATTCCTGTTGGTTTTGAGATTGGTTATTTACTAGATTGTCATCCACGTTTGTACACCTACATAAAGGATTGTCTTAGGGTTTCTAAGCAATCAGAAAGAATTAGATAGATTCAAAGAGAGATTCTAATCAAGAGAGATTAGGGTTTAGAGAGAATTGAAAGTTTGTTCTCTATTCTAGTGAGATTATGAGGGAGAGATTGTAATCTTTTGTTCTTTATAATCTAGAGAAGGTATTTTCCTTCGCCATACTGAATTGTTATTGTGTTTTAGTTGTTTTCTTCTCAACCCATCTTTTGGTAATTCTGCGACCAAATGGTGCTCGTACGACGACTCGTATCAATAAATTTAGGAAAAACTTTTCATGGTTAATATTACCCATAACTTTTTTAAAAAGAACATAACTAATTAAAAATCTATTAAATTATAAAAATTATAAAAAAAACACCCTTAAAGTTTTGTACATTACAAATTACCCCTCTAAAGTTTAAAATTTTCAATGATTTTTTATAATTACTTGATTTCAATATAATGTTTAATAGTTTTGTGTATTTACAAATTACAAAATTTTAGGGTATTTTTTTATAATTTTTAAAACTTTTGAGGTTGTTTCTCTTGTAGTTTTCTAAATTTTCATTGTATTTTTAGTGTAATGCATAGATACGTCAATTAAGGATGATATTGAAGTGTAAGTCATTCTTAAGATTCTTAGGCCATAGCTAAATGCGCACATCACTATTCGTAGGTAGTATAGTTTATATATGCAAAAATTAGTACTTTTAAGTTTAATATAAACATGAGCTCTAATAACATTTATTATTTACCTATAGGATAATACAATCTCAGTTCCTATTTATGCTTGAGATTTATTCCATAGTTATGCGTAATAAATTAGAAACTAAAATTATAATTATTTATGCTTAAATTAGGATGATTATAGTTTGTCACTAACTATGAAATATTCATGAAGATATAAACCTTACTTTCTATAGTTATCTGCACTGTCCATATATATTTTATAAATTAGTTGTTAATTTGATAATGTAAGTACTTTTTCTTTGTAGAAATTTCTTCTTTAACTTTTGGATTGTGTAATCACTATATCACTATTCTAGCGTAGAAAGGACCTCACCCTAAATAGCTTCAAGCCAATGTTTGAGTTGAACTGAAGTATATATACTATTGCTACTATGTGTATATATTTTTTAAAAAAATCATGTCAACACTTTTTAAACAAAAGAGAATATTTTAAATTCTGATATTATAAAAACTAAATATAGCTAATTGAGTGATTAGCAAAAAAGAACTTACATCAGAAAACATGAATAATAAGATAAAGAGGAAAGGTAATGACATTACCAACACTATTACCGTTAGCAAACTATAATGTAAATGTAACCTATTTTATAGAGCCCAACTACTAACTATAAGCATTAAGGCTTCCATATATACTTTATAATTTATTAAAATGGGTTATGTAATCTTATATAATAAAATTGATTTAATACTGAATAGTGATATCGTTGAAATAATATCGTTATTAGAAAAAATTCTTCATGAACCCATATGTTCTTTATAATATATAAGTTGTGCACTCCAAATTCTTGTGTTTTTTACAGAGCCAAAAAGTTTGAATGCGAACTTCTAACATTTTGCTCTCACAATAGCAAAATCCACTTAGGAGATGCGGATATTCTAGATGAGTTATATGCTATATATACAATATAATTGGCCTAGGAAAGTGAGTTATAATAGCATTTTTCATGCACATCGTTTAGGGCAAGATTTGATAAGGAGCATCAATGAACAAAGGAATTTTTATATTTAGAGCACATGATGAAATATATCATAATCTTCCTGCTCTAATTTCGCAAGAAAATAATTCTTTTAAATTTTAATTTTACTTCTATGTTACAGAGAATGAGCCATAAAATTGAATAAGAATATTAGATAATGTAAATATATGTAAAATTACAACTACACGTTATTGTGAATATGAGTCAAACCACAACTAAAAAATTAATGGACATATTGCAAGTAAATTCATATGCAAAAATTTCTTTACGAATTGAATGATCACTTATCTTTTGAAGACTTTAAGATACTAGTGTAGGTGTAAATTTCTGATTTTCCCGGGAAAGGGGAGGGATTTTGTTTGTATTTATAAGAAAGCTTATTACAAACTAAATCAATCTGAATTACAACAGAAGCAGAGGGAATGCCCTCTTTGTTTAAATTTGTGGGGACTTTGAGGTAGCTACAGGATGCTTCGCCCGGTGCTCGCGCCGGGTCTGCTTCCCTTGGACGGTTCGACCGAGGTTGTTGGGGAGAGCTTCAGTACTCAGTAGAAGCTCTGGGTAAAGGAGTTCGGATCCTCTGTCTTTCTGGCGATCGGAGCTCAGAGTTCAGAGAGAGCACTGCGATGCAAGAGTCAGAAAATTCTCTTGATCTCTTAGCTCGAGCGATGCTTGTTCGATCTCTCTTTTTCGCTCCTTTTTTTCGCCCCTCTCTTAGGTTGCTGTAAGAAGCTTTTTTAAGTGGGAGAGAGACAGTTCGGTTGTCCCTTGAACCATGGGATGTGACCATACATTGTTCAAAGACATCCTATTGTCCCCTGTACAACAAACAGTTGTCTGTGGGGTTACATGTCGCGTCACGTCGTGTAGGAGCGGGAAAGCCCTTCCTCGCACTCGTGACAGTGACTGCCAGACACTTGAGTGGACCTAGACAGCTCGTCGAACGCTGGTGGCTCTAACCTTTCGCTTGGAGCGCGGTACGCTGCATTTATGTGGACGTAGATGGCTCTGGCAACCGTCCGCTCACTGGTGCGGCGAGGTACTGAGTGACCATCCGGTGGTCCTGAGGTGTTGTACCCTTCCTCCCCTCACCCTATGTCTGAATAGGGGCGGGAGAATGGACATCTCGTGCCTGGACGGACTCCAGACAGCTTGCCGCGTATCGGCGGCTTCGGCTCTCCATTCTGATGGGTGAGGTAACCCGCATTTATGAGTCTACAGGCCGGTTCGGCGCCCGTCTCGTTCGCTTGAATTACGGACTGCCGTCTGACGAACTTAGGGTACTGTGCCTCCTTACCTTGCGTCGTGGGAGGCAGAGAAGGCTTGTCCCTGGAAACCTGGTCTCTGGCTCACGTAGGCGGACGTGGCTCTTGGCAAGTGGCCTTGGCAGAAGTTGGAGAACGGACGTTGCGTGTCTGAGCGAGCTCCAGAAGGCTTACGGCGCGTCGACGGCTTCGGCCCTCCCCTCTGATGGGTGAGGTGACCTGCATTTATGAGTATGCAGGCCGGTCCGGCGCCTGTCTCATTCGCTTGAATTGCGGGCGGACGTCGGACGGACCTGGGACACTGTTCCCCTTTCCTGTCGCATCGTGGGAAGCAGGGAAGGCTTGTCCCTGGAAACCTAGCTTTCGGCTTACGTAGGCAGACGTGGCTCCCTGCAAGTGGCTTCGGCACACGAGGGCGGATTTGAGTA
>BQKN01049205.1:0-14525 GCA_022839385.1 Asparagus kiusianus | reverse complement strand
TTATATCACCGAGTTCGCTCTTGTTTAGATGACTCGGTGATTCCCCGAAACGTTGGTTTGATTCCGCGTGCGAGTGGATGCATTCCAATGCTTGGGTGCGATTTGTTGGCTTTGTCACCTCGTTAACCTGCTCCGTTGCGTATGGCTTGGCTTCGGCGTTGGCGGGATAACGGTTGTGCTTGGATACGTCGCCCGATGGTTCATTTGTTGAATCGGCGTCGTCGAGCTGTATTGTGGGACCTATAGGCAATTTTATACGCCTACAGTATCGCCGACTCAAACCCGGAAGCATCAACAGTTGGGATGACATGGAGGACATGTTCCTGACAAACTTCTTTGATGACGACACCGAGATTTCGATCAGCACACTATTCGACGAAAAGCAGAAGAATGGTGAGACAGTCGAAACCTTCGTAAAGAGGTTCCGAAACAAAGCCATGAATTGCAGGGATCCAGTCAGCGAGGATTTTATTCTCGAGACTTACCACAACAACCTGACGTTGGACATCCTCGAAGCCATGGGAATGGCGCCGCCAAAGACCTGGAAGGATCTGAAGGTGCGGGGAGAACGAGCTGAGCGATTCCTCAAGAGGAAGAAGGCAGAGAGAGGGCAAATACCAAATAATGCCCCACAACCAAACTTTACCCCCAAGGGTAAAGGGAAGGCGCATGCGAATGCTGTAGCCGCGAATCAAGTCTTCGAGGTGCAAGCACAGCCGCAACAGCCGCAACAGCCGCAACAGCACCAACAGAGGGCGCCTCAACAATCGAGGTGGCAACAACAGCCCCAAAAGCAAAAGGTCGGGGAGCCGAGGTTCCCAAAGGTCTATTCATTTAGGGAAGATGAAGTCCCCGGTATTTTCAAGTACTTAGTCGAGAACAACAAAATCAAGTTGCCTCCGATTCAGGATCAAGAAGATGCCAAGAGAATCAATGATTCCAAGTACTGCGCATTTCACAGGGCGGTGCACCATCCTACCAAGGTATGCTACGCTCTCAAAGATAAAATTCAGGCCCTAATCGATGTTGGGGTTATCACTATGAAACAGCCCAAAGAGAAGAAGGTGGGTGCAAACACCGTATCCATTAGCTTTGGATCTGTTCCCTCGAGTTGGTTCCAACACGAGCCGGTGATCAATGCGGCGGTGAAGACGGTGAATGATGATCCGCACCAACAGCGTCAGAAAGGGCTTGTGCCACACACAGCCCCGAATGGCGAGATTCTGTGGGTTCATCCGGACTTGATCGCAGATGAACAGTTGGCCACGACCTCTTCCAAGACGAACAAGAAGAAGTCGAAGAGAAAGGGCAAATCTTGTCACGGAGCTTCCGCCATTCTAGGAGAGGAGGACGACAGGATTCCAATTTTCCCGCTGTCTGAAGACGAGCAAGAAGCTTTTGCAACCCGAAGCGGGAATGAGTATCATTTCAAGTACCCGGATGCTTCCGAGCAATTGGGTACCAAAACCCCTCCTTCCAAGACATTAGCGGAGTTGGGAATTTCAGCAATTCCCCCAACACCTACAGCTACAGAGAAAGTCCAGCAGAAAGAGAAAGGGAAAGAGCCTGTACGTCAAGAAGCTCAGAACCCGAGGCAGTCTCGATTCAACCATCCGATTAGGCGAGACAAACCGGGGAATACAAGCTTTCCGCCCCATTTTGATATCATGGCGCAATTGGCCAACATCCCGGCTAGGATAACTCTCTACGAGTTGTTGCGTCTTTCGAAGGATACACGGAAAGCACTACAAGAAGCCTTGAGTGATTCCGAAGCCTTCTTGACTCGAATCAAGCCATCTTCCGAAGAACCAGAGTCATCAGCCCAACAATGCAATCTTGCGGCGAATCATTTTCCCTACATCTCTTTCACCAAAGAAGACATGCAGACGAAAAATTCAAAGTATGATAGGCCCTTGTATTTCACCGGGCATATTGGCTCCAGCGTTGTCAACCGGATCCAAGTCGATCCGGGTTCCGCTGTTAGCATCATGCCATTCCGATTGATGCATCATCTCGGAATCCCGACTAGCAAATTAGCTTCCACTGGCACGACAATTTATGGATTCAACACCAGCGGGTCTAGGCCCTTGGGGAAGATCCGAATCAAGTGCCAGATTGGGGATTTTAGGTCGGAAGTCACTTGTTATGTGATTGACGTGGAAACTTCCTATAACTTACTGTTGTGTCGACCTTGGATCCACGGTAACCTTATAGTCCCGTCAACTCTGCATCAATGCCTCAAATATGTGGGCACAAATAATGAAGTCAAGACGGTGGTCGCGGATAAGCAACCGTTTAAGGGATTGGAGAATTATTTCACCGATTCCCTTTTATACAGTGCTGAATCCGATACTGAACCATCGGCCCAAGGGACGGACAGTGATGATGAAGCTGATACCGAACCAGGGTTTGATTATGATGGCGGTTTTGTTCTAAATGACATTGTACCCATTGTAATCAATCTTGACGATGATAAATCATCGGAAGATAGTTGTAATTGGCAAGTTGCCGAAGAACTATCAATAAACGATGATTTAGAGTACTCGACGGGTCTCGATGATATCACTAACGAACTCTATGCTAACCCTGATTTGTATATGCCTCTTCAATCATTTTGTTTGACGAAGAAGCAGGTACACGACCCTTGCGGAACAACGCTTATCATCCCCGCAGGGATTGGGGGTGGAAAGGAGGTCGTCTACGGCAAAGGAAGAATATCTCCGATACCCGATCACTTCTTGGAAGAGGAAGACGACGATGTTAAACCGGCCCGTCATCTATCCAGATATGATGCGAAAGCGCGCAACATGATGGAGAAGCATGGATATGACTTCAAGCTCGGAGAAGGTCTTTTCTTTGGTCGAGGTCCGCGAGTTCCACCTCGGATGGCCTATGTACCAAAGGGGAAACCCGATGACTATTATCGCCACAAAAGAGGTCTAGGCTATGTCTCATCTGATGATGAGTGTGGTTGGCAAATCATCGATCAAATTGCTAACAAGGCTAGAAACGGATACTCTTCTGACTCTTCGGGTTGGGACTCCGACGCTAGTCTTGGTGAAGTGTTTAAGAAGCTAATGTCGAACATGACTACGGTTGATCCTTCGACAATAGAAGAAGATGATGAGATGCCAACTTGGGAAGATCCTTGGGTTCATCACTTGAATATGCAATACGGTGATCGGTTCGAGCAGAGAGAACCTCCTACCGAAGACCAAGTCGTCCAGGTGAATATGGGAAGCGAGGAAAATCCGAAGCCAATATTCATTAGTGACAGCCTCTTACCCGAGGAGAAAGGAGAGTTAATCTCTCTTATCCGGGAGTACATCGATGTGTTCGCCTGGAATTATGAAGGCATGCCAAGTCTCGATCCAAACGTAGCGGTGTATCGTCTCAACATTAAGCCGGATGTCAAACCAGTCAAACAACAACAACGACGGTTTCGTCCGCAAATGATGGAGGCGATCGAAGCTGAGGTTAAAAAGCTCATCGACTCAGGATTCATTCGGGAAGAGCAACATCCCGAATGGCTTGCCAATATTGTCCCGGTCCTTAAGAAGAACGGGAAGATCAGGATATGCATCGACTTCAGGGATCTCAATGCAGCCTGTCCAAAAGATGATTTTCCTCTCCCCATCACGGATGTTATCATTGACAATACGTGTGGGTTCGAGAGGATGTCTTTCATGGATGGTTTCTCTGGTTACAACTAGATAAAGATGCATCCAGATGATGAAAAGCATACTGCATTTAGAACGCCTCTCGGCGTATTCTGCTACACAGTCATGCCCTTCGGCTTGAAGAATGCAGGTGCTACATATCAACGAGCTATGTCGAAGATTTTCCAGGAGCATCTCCGCAAGACGGTCGAGTGCTACGTGGATGATCTGGTCGTGAAAAGTCACGATAAGAAAGATCACATCAAAGACTTGAAGACCATGTTCGACTTGATGCGGGCCCATCAGTTGAAGATGAACCCTACCAAGTCTTTCCTCGGAATGTCCAGTGGCAAATTCCTGGGATTCGTCGTCACCACCAAAGGTATTCACATTGATCCGGATAAAGTAAAGGCGATCAATGAATTACAACCTCCGAGAAACCTCAAAGAGCTCAGAGGACTGCAAGGGCGATTGGCTTATATCCGTCGGTTTATCTCGAACCTTTCGGGGAAATGCCAACCGTTCTCCAGGCTTACAAAGAAGGGCGTGTCATTCGTATGGGATGATGCTTGCCAAAAGGCATTCGAGAATATTAAAGAATATCTCTCGAAACCTCCTGTACTCGTAGCACCGAAATCAGGCAAACCGTTCTTGATTTATGTCAAGGCGACGAGCCACTCATTAAGTGCATTGCTTGCACAAGATGACGATAACGGTCACGAGCAGGCAGTGTATTACTTAAGCCGAACCATGGTAGGCGCTGAATCTCGATATCCCATGATTGAGAGAGAATGCCTAGCCTTAGTGTTCGCCATCCAGAAGATGCGGCATTACTTGGTTGGACAGACCATCTATGTCATCTCTAAAGTTAACCCAGTCCGAGTGTTCATGACTCAACCAGCTTCCATGAGTTGGCGGTTAGCAAAATGGGCCTTACTCCTGTCCCAATACGATCTGCACTTCAAACAGCAGAAGTCAGTAAAAGGGCAAGCTATCTGTGATCTCCTGGCAGCTAATCCAACTACGGATACGGCCGAGATCTACGACGACTTACCGGATGAAACCCACGAAGTCAATGCAACTTCACACTAACAAGTGTGGCGCTTGTACTTCGACGGTGCTTCCCGAGCAGCTCTTGTCGCAAGTACCCCGGGATGTTCTAAGGTCTCCTCCGGAGTTGGAGTTGTCTTAGTTTCCCCGGGGAAACATGTGATGCCCCTAGCGTACTCATTAACTGAGCCATGCTCGAATAACGTAGCAGAGTATAACGCACTGATTATAGGACTCAATTTCGCCAAGGAGCTGGGGTTGAGTATCTCGAAGCTTTCGGTGATTCTCAACTGATAGTTAAACAAGTCCAAGGAGAGTACGAAGTTCGAAGTCAGGATCTAATCCCGTATCACAAGATGGCGGTGGGGCTAGCGGAATCATTTGAAGGATTCTTCATCGAGCACGTTCCTCGGTTGCAGAATACCTATGCAGATGCGTTGGCAGCATTAGCCGTATCTCTAGCACAGCCTCCCGGGACAGAACAATTTGTTACGGTAAGAACTCACCAACTCCTGGTGCCACTCTGCGATGAAGAGGACAAAGAGGAGGAGGTTCAAGAGGTACATGCGACTCAGGCTGAATTCGAACCACGAGATTGGCGCTTCCCCATCATCGACTACGTCTTTTACGGAATTCTACCAGAAGACGTGAAAGAAAGAGAGTCAATCCGACGAAGAGCAGCGAGATTCTACTATAACACGGAGAATCGGACGCTGTACCGCAGGGGGTACGACGGATTACTGCTACGTTGCTTATCGACCAAAGAAGCCGAAGAAGTGCTTAGAGAGGCACATGAAGGAGAGTGCGGAGCACACCAACCTGGCCCCAAGCTTTATGATCGCATCAGAAGAATGGGATATTTCTGGACTCACATGATGAGTGAAGCAATCACGTACACCCGAAAGTGTCACGCATGTCAAGTACATGCGAATTATATGCACCAACCTCCGGAGCATCTACATCCTTCGGTGACGTCATGGCCATTTGAGACTTGGGGAATGGACATTGTTGGTCCTATAAATCCCCCGTCAGTCAAAGGTGACCGGTTCATCCTGGCAATCACCGATTACTTCTCCAAATGGGCTGAAGCAGTTCCACTCAGAGAAGTTAAGACGAGCAACGTCATTGCATTCATCAAGCACCATATCATCTACCGGCATGGTGTTCCAAGACGAATCATACACGACAATGGTCCTCAATTTATCAGCAACGCCTTCATAAGGTTCTGCGAAAAGTTCAAAATTCAGGACATCTCGTCAACGGCTTATAATCCCACAGCAAACGGATTAGCTGAAGCCTTCAACAAGACTATCATAAAGCTCTTGTCAAAGCTTGTGAAAAATAACAAGCGAGATTGGGATGATAAGCTCGGCGCAGCTCTATGGGCCTATCGTACCACGGTGCGTACACCAACCGGCGCAACCCCATACTCATTGGTATACGGATGTGAAGCCGTTCTCCCTTTGGAAGTCCAAATTCCATCTCTTCGGATCGCTCTCGCAACCCAGATGACGACTGAAGAACAGCATCAGAAGCGCCTCGAAGAACTCGAGATGCTCGATGAAAAGCGCCTGGAAGTTCAACAGCATATCAAGTTTTACCAAGCCAGAATTTCTCGAGCCTTCGACAAAAAGGTTCGACAAAGGAATTTTAAGGAAGGGGATTTGGTCTTGACTGAAAGGCATCCTATGATCCTTAACTCCAAGAAGAAAGGCAAATTTGAACCAAAATAGGAAGGACCGTTCGTAGTAGAGACAGTTTACTCGAACGGCGCATATCGCTTAGTCACCAAAGATGGTGATCGGCTTATGATGCCAATAAATGGCAAATTTCTGAAAAGATACTATCCTTAGTATCTTCAGAGAAAAAAAATTGAGGTACCGGGAAGTTCCCGGAAGAATACCACATCGGGGTATTCTTAGGGATAACCCGGTCGCTGATGAACAAGAAATCAATGTTCAAATTCCGAATGTTCTTGTTTGTCAGAATCTAACTCTCACAAGCACTCTTTTGCTGAGATGAAATCTGATCACTTCATTGGATCAATTTTTCCTCACAAAACTTTCATTGGTGTTTTTGGTCTCTACCACACACCTCTCACTTGGTCAAACCTTACTACAGTTAGGACCACAACCAAAATCTCCTCTCGATTCCTCCAATGAACGAGAGGCCCACAAATAGAGCGATCAAACCTTCTTACAGTTGTGATCGTTCTAAAATTCCCACTTGGTCAAACCTTACTACAGTTAAGACCAAAGCCAAAATTCCCTCTCGATTCCTCTAATGAACGAGAGGTCCACTTTCAAATCGAGCGATCAAATCTTCCTACGGTTAGGATCGTCTCAAATCTCCCATTTGGTCAAAACTTACTACAGTTAGGGCCACAACCAAAATCCCCTCTCGATTCCTCCAATGAACGAGAGGTCCAATTTCAAATCGAGTAACCAAACCTTACGACAGTTAGGGTTATCCAAATCTTTTTGATTCTCGGAGTGGAGATCCCACTTCTAGTTTCATCCTTCGGATCCTGGGGGTGGAGATCCCACCTCGAGTTTCCTTTCCAATTGAAGATAGAATATAAAATTCTTCCTCTTCAATGCTGTGAGACAGAATATAAAATTCTTCCTCTCTCAGCCTTTCGATTCTCGGAGTGGAGATCCCACTCCTAGTTTCACCTGTTGGATTCTGGGGGTGGAGATCCCACCTCGAGTTTCCTTTCCAACTGAAGATAGAATATAAAATTCTTCCTCTTCAGCAATGGGAGATAGAATATAAAATTCTTCCTCTCCCATTGAGTCTTCTTTCCAATTGAAGATAGAATATAAAATTCTTCCTCTTCAATGCTGGGAGATAGAATATAAAATTCTTCCTCTCCCATTTTTTCCCTGTCTTTGCTTTCAGAAAAGACAGAGGTTAAGTCAACGCCTAACACGCGTTGCCGGGTAGTCCTTCCCGTGAGAAAGACGAAGTCTATGTATTCAAAATCATAGCACCTTTTCCCCTGTCTTTGCTTTTAGAAAAGACAGGGATGAAGTCAACGCCTAACACGCGTTGCCGGGTAGTCTTTCCCGTAAGAAAGACGAAGTCTATGTATTCAAAATCATAGCACTAAGTCCAAGAAAAGCAATTTTCTTGGCACAACGTTACATGCGGAACGGATTTAGACAATTCGCATGCTAGCCCGATTCAAACGGTAATCGGTAAAGGCATGTCAAACCCGTTGAAGGCTGGGGGTTTGCCAATAATCCCAAAGTCTATACCTAACACGTATAGCCGGTTTAAAATCTTTCGCCGATTGAAAAAAGTTACCAGGGTCTAAACCTGGGGAATTTTATCCCGAAACCTAAGGAGGGATAAGTCTATACCTAACACGTATAGCCGGTTTAAAATCTTTCGCCGATAGAAAAAATTTACCAGGTTCTAAACCTGGGGAATTTTATCCCGAAGCCTAAGAAGGGATAAGTCATCGCCTAATACGCGATGCAGGGTGCCCTTTTCCCTATAAAAATGATGGAGTTTATGAATTCAAAGTCATAGCATTAAGGGCTGGGGGTGTACCAAAACATCCTGTGAAAGGAAGCAAACGCGGAGTCTCTAAGTAATAGATCAAGCCAAAAACATACAACAACAAGTTCGTTAGCCCGAAGGCAACTGACGGCTAAGAACATGGGACTCTAAACTAGAGAGCCTGTCCATGTAACTATGCTCGAGTTCTGCCTGCAGGCTAGCTCGGACAGAATCCTCGGAACTGCTCAAGACCTCCGCGGCTTCAATTTGCAGCTTCATCAATCCCTCTTGTGTCGATCCCAGCTTATCAAGCGTCCATTCACGAGAACGCTCTAATCCAGTCAGGTCCTCGGCAATGAAAGTAGCGGACTCCTCGGCACGTCTCAAAGCGTCCTTCAGCTTGGCTATCTCTTCACGGGTAGAATCCAAGGAACTGAGTAACTCGGCTCTGCTGGCATCCTTCCTCGCCAAGGTAGCCATCAGCTGCGCAACAGACTGCTCACGTGATCGAAGCTCGCTCCCAATGGAGGATCTCAGGTCATGCCACTGCGTCAACCTATCCTCCATCTGAGAGGATACAAAAGAGGAAGCTCCACTAGCCTTCAACTCCCTCAGCTCACGGATCTCTGATTCCAGAACAACAAACTCAGCAATGAAGGAATCGGCCAATTCGGGATGTCCCTCTTCTCTCATCATCATCATGTGACGAGAAAAGGAACGCCTGAACTGGTCGAAACAGCATTCTTTGTGAAGAAGCTTCTCGATCATGCCGTTATAAAAAGCGGTGAAGAGGCCAAGGTCCATACGGAAAACATCTCTGTCTGGATCGGTATCGACCAAAAGAGCGTGGACACGCTCATAGAGAGAGGATCGAGGTCCTGCAAGCGGCAATACAGGAAGCTAAGGAACTATCAAAAAAAAATATAATCAGAAAACCCGAAGGGGAAATTCGAGGTATACCTATGGCGGTGGAAGTCCCCTCGGGTTGAGGCTCGACAGACTCCGAAGTAACGACAGGAGTGCTCATGGAGGGTATATCAACCCCCGTGGGCAAATCAGTCGCACTAGGCGGAGGTGGGAAAACACCCGAAGCTATAGTAGTATCAGGTACAGCGCCTGGTCCTATAGTTACGCTTCTTTATTAGTCAAAGTGGAAATTTAGACAAGTAAAGAAGAGAGGAAATCGGATATATACCTGTGGAAGAATCGCTCCCAAAGAGTGGTCTCACAGTTCCTCCCGAAGTCTGTTCGGCCAACATATCGGCTAACAATCCGGAGTCAGGTTTTGAGAAAACTGGTGCAGGGACATATTCCTGCTCTTCAAAATTTACATCATGGAAGACTCCGTCCCCAACTGGCTTTTCCGTCGCAGCACCCGCAGCAGGGACGGAAGAATATGGACCGGTGGGCTCAGCACCATCTACTGGCTCAAGGTCAATGTTTAAGTCAATGCCCAGGGAGCCATCACGAAGAGCGTTGCACATTTCTTGCATAAAGCAATCCATGCGGTCGGATCCAGGGAATACCGGATCCGGTGGAAGCTCACCCTCTTCAAAGATCCCTAGGACATAAAACATGATCATGAATCCCAAAGGTAAATCACCCCAAAGCAGCAAAAATATATTCGAAAGATGTTACCTTCCTCACCATCGGCAATGTCGCCTAAGTTCGCTCCACAAGGACGCTGGCCGACGGATGGTTTGTGAGCAGTCTTCTTCCTCTTCGAGGTACCAGCCCTCCTAGAACCAATAGGGTGGCCACACATCTCAGCATGCGTGGGAGCTCGGTCGTTAAGCCCTGAGTTCGTATAACGAGAAGTGAGCAACTCATGATCATCAACTGTCCTACCTAAGGCGATAATGGTCAAGAAAGAAAATCAAGGGGACATGACAAACCTGCATCAAGTGCTTCTTGGTCGGTGTCTATGCCCGCGTAGTCCTCCTCAAAAGTCTCGTTGTAATCTTCGGGAAGAAGTTCTCCATCAGCTTTGTCTGGAATAGGAGATTGGGCAGGCCTCTTCCCCTGCTTTCGAGCAAGCTCAGCCTTACGAGCAGCCATCATAGCAGCATGCACCAAGTGCTCAGACTCTAACTCTGAAAGACTCCTTACACTTATGGAGTCATTAGCAGAGAGGAACCACTTGCAGCTAAGGAAAGTGATCATTGGCTTGCGTTTATACGAGGGAAGAACGAACTGAGCCCCGGTGCAACCCACCATTGTCCATAACCATGCCCGTACGCCGTCAACGAGCCCTCCCTCAACATGCAAGCCACGGCTCGGATTCCCAACGTATAGTTGGTCATAGCCAAACTGACGAGCGAAGCGGCAAGGAAGGTAAGGCTCTATGTGGCAACGGTTCTTCACCTGGAGAACTAGATACCCGACACGGATATTCACCAGCCAGCGGAAGCAACCGACATCGAGAGCGGTCCGGTCAGTTCGGGGTTTCTCCACATCGGTCAGCACATCACCGTAGCGGCCCGAGAAGTGGGGAAAGCACTTGAAGAACTCCCAGCTCCGGCGGATTTGGAGTTCTCGTTGTACGTCATCAAATTTTTTCCCAATCCATCTACTCCTCTCCAACAGCTGTATGAAAGGAACGGGAGCATCAACAGCACTGGGCGCTGACATCAGGTTAGGGTAGTGAAACACGAGCCACGCCATCAGATAAGCGTAAGGAAGCTCAACCTTCGGACAAACAAGCTCGGTCGATGGCTTGGGACCCACCTGGGTAAAACTGCTGACTACGCTCCTAAGCCCGCAATGGATGCTGGCAACCATCGCTGGAAGCAGAGAAAACTCCCTCCCGTAAGCTAGCTGGACCGCAGGGAAGAGCACTTCGAGAGGTAGGGCGTCTGAAGACTGGTATGGAACAACACACTTCTTCAGCCAAAGAGCAAGGTAGCCAGCTAACAGAGACCGAGGCTCGATAGACTTCTGTGCACGACAGAGGAACGATCGAAACTTGGTCCCAGCCGGAAAAGCTCCCTCGGCACTAGCAATGGTATAAGAACGGGTCTCGTTCTTCTCCATCAGCTCGTTAATAGCGGCAGGGGTCAATATGTCTAACTCACGTATACGCTCTTCGGAATCACTCTCCAAATTAGGAAACAGGTAGAGAGCGAACTGCTTCAAGCTGATCTTCCTCTTCGTCTTTGCTGGAGGAGAAGTCTGGGGCAAGGAGGTATGATAGTGGCACGTGAGGTCCCAGAGGGTATCATACATATTGGGAGTATCTTTCTTCAAACACTCTAACTGCTGGTTCGAAGGAAAGTACTCCTGATACGGGCAATCCCCCATCGGAAGGCCCGAAACCTGGTGCATCTCATGAAGAGCCAACCCTAGCTCTCCGCCACTGGTCAAGAAGGTATTACTATCAGGCACATATGTCTCGAGTAACGCCAGGAAGTGACGGCAGCTAACTGGGAGTCCGTGCATGGTGGCTCGTATGGGCGCATACAATCCACTGCTCTTCAAGTCTCTCTCCTAGCGTCCCAGGACGTAGCTAGTCAAGCGGGTCCACCACCCCCTGGCTAGTGAGGAAACCCAACCGTAGCATCTGTAATCCGGTAGAGGTAGCCTTCTCCCCAGATGAGCCAGGCGATTCCTCACGGTAGAAGCAGCTGTTGACACCTCACCTGGGGGTGCGGTGTCAAGACCCATGATCCCGGGTTGAAGACCGCAAACGAAATGATACCCGGTAGAACCAGGACTATTATGGTGAGAAACATATCCGCACTGAACTCGGTTAGCAGCATCGGTAAGAGGCCAGGACATCTGTCGCCCCACAGCCTGTCTCTCCAAGTGAGTAAAAGAACATTGACGAGGGATAGAGGGAATGTACAAAAGAGCCCCTTCGTCCAGAGTCAACCAGTGTTCCTCAGCAAGAGTCAGTGCGGCGGGATCCTCAGCGTGATCTCCAAACAGGAAATCGGGCTTCCTTAAGGCCTCAGTAGAAGTAGCATCTGTGGTAAGGGGAGCATCTATGATTAGTTGGCGTAAACAATGACGCCCACCCTCTCGTATCAAGCGACGGAATTCGTCAGAACGATCGCCGTCGAACTGAGGGAGTGGGTCAATGATCTGCCTGGTGGAAGCCAAAGAGAACACTTCTCTACTACAACCGGTAGGGGCATGGTGAGGGAGGCTACCCCCGGGAAACTCGACTGCAGCAAAGCATGAAAATGGAGTCAGTAAATCCGCATCATAAAGGCGAGACGAGATTATTCGCGGGATAATCGGAGAGACGATTTCGAGTATCCTACACCGAGAGGACGGTATGCGTGATAACACACACCGACCTGTAAGGTGTAAGACGACACGAGATCGCCCCGATGTATCTGAAGACTTGAATTGGCTAAAGCAAAACAAGTCTGAAACCTTAACCCCCGCGGGAGGGGTATCGGTTCTTCCTTCATGACCCGCGAAAGGTCAATCGGGGATACAGGAAATGTAAATTCTCACCCCCGAAGAGAGAGGCCACTGAAGAAGATGCCGCGGGAGCCTCCTCCTCGCCATGCTGCGAGTAGGAGCGACTCCGGGAAGGCCGAGCGTGACGAGGAGACATCGCAAACCTGCGGTAAAAAGCAGTACATCAGGTACAGTATACATACACGAGATATTGAAAAAAGGGAAATTAAGCACTTGGACTTGAAATCCTATAAGCAAATAGGATTTTATAGTTAAAGTCTAATTAAACCTACAAATTTCGTGCCCACGAAACGATAATTGTCGTTTTCGCGGTGAATTTTGGTGAAATACCCAAAATACCCCCCGTGTTCAAGGCCAAATTCGGGCCAAGGACACGCGTGATCCAGGTCACGATCATCACATTCGATCATCTAACACCCCGGTACCCCACAATTTTGGTTAAACTTTGCAAATAAGCCCTTTTGCAGAATTTAGCCAATTTTGCATAAAAGCCCCTCCACGAACTTTTAGTTTTGCATCCACATGCCTTTACAAAAAATTCGATCAGGAGTGTGGGGTCTAAACTTCATGGATTTCAGCCCCAAATTCGTGGGCCTTTTGCAAATAAGCCCCTCTAAAAACATTTATGGGCTGTTTTACAAATAAACCCCTCAACTATCCTTCGATCCTCTTGCATAAAGCACCCCTCGCCTCTTTTGATCAAATGGGCATGAACCCAAACTTCAAAACTTCAGTTCCATTTTTGCATAAAGCCCCCACGAAATTTTAGCCCTATTTTGCAAATAAACCCTCCAAAATTTCGGCCATTGCCTCTTTTGCACAAAAACCCCCAAAGTTTTGAGCATGCAAAACCCATTATCTACTAAGCATAAAGATCCAATCTCTATAAAAAAAAATGAGAGGATCGTGGAGGGGAGCTTACCCAAATCAAAGTGGCTTCTTTGGGCTTAGAAATGGAAGTGGAAACCCTAGCGTGAGAGAGGAGAAGATTTCGACCAATGGGTACTCGCCAAAATCCGAGCTTTCTTATGACTTGATGAGTTCTTCAAAGCAAATCAATGGAGCTTGCTTGAGGAAGAAGAAGAAAACCGAAATAAAAGGGGGGGGCTCGGTTTTGAGGGGTTGTTCTCCCTTTGAAATTTGAATTAAAGAAGAGAGGGGGGGACCATGAACAAAACAAAAGAAAGAATAAGACAAAACCAAGGGGGGGACCGCGAAAACAAAGCAAGACACCCCTAGGGGTGTCTCGACAAAACCGAGACACCCCAAGGGTGTCTCGGCTTTGCCGAGACACCCCATGGGTGTCTCGGCCTTGCCGAGGCACCCCGGGGTGTTTCGCCAGGATTTTGATCCCTCGAGTGACTTTCTGACCCCCCGAATCACTCTTTTAACCCCTGATGTTTCCACAAAGATTGATTTTCTTCGCCAACGGTTGAAAATATGGATGAGTTCCAAAAGTCAACCCATGCGGATCTGAAACCCTAGGGTGGACGCCGGTCAACGCGTAACCCTAGGTCAATGCCGGATAGCGCGTTGCGACAAAAGTCAACGCACGGCGATTCCAAACCCTCGGGTAAACGCCAGGCAACGCGTAACCCCAGGTCAACGCCGGACAGCGCGTTGCGACAAAAGTCAACACGTGGCGACGAAATTCAACACGTGACGACAAAAGTCAACCCACGCGGTTCGAAACCCTAGGGTAAACGCCGATCAACGCGTAACCCTAGGTCAACGCCAATCGGTGCGTTGCAACAAAAAGTCAACATAAAGTGATCCGAAACCCCAAGTCAACACGATGTGACAGGGATAGTAAGTTCAAAAGTAAATTCAATGACACGAGCCAAACTCAACTCACCAGCTGTAGACTCGAGACTCCGA
>BQKN01049204.1:0-10923 GCA_022839385.1 Asparagus kiusianus | reverse complement strand
AATTTTAACTATATATAGGGATAAATATTTAATTAAGTGAAGTGACATATATATATATATATATATATATATATAATTAAAAATCAGACCTGGTTGGGCCTGGGTCGGGCTTCACCACCTCGGCCCGGACCTAGGATTGGAGCCTAGCCGGCCCGATTTTTCCGTGCCTTGTCCGAGCCCGGGGCGGGTTCGGGCCCGACCGGGTCTGGGCTTGAAGCCCATTTGGATAGGGCTAGTTTGTTTGATAAAAGGATAAAGGGGGAAAACATTATCCTGGTAAACTTTTTCCTAATTTTAACCATGTTTATTATCAAATTAAAATTTTACCAAACTTAAAATTTTAACTATATATAGGGATAAATATTTAATTAAGTGAAGTGACAATATAATGGGGGAAAAAGTTTAAGCGTGGTTCATTTAGAGGGTGTTTTGGAAGGCTTATTTTTTAAAGCTTAAAAGTTATGCTAACTCTTAGTGGCTTTTGGTTTTTATGATAAAAATATTACAAAAATTATTTGGATAATATAATAATTTGTTTGGTCAAACCTAACTTATTTAGGTGAGCTTATAAGTTAGTTTTTCAAAAGTTGAGGTATGCTAGCTTTTTAAAATGTGACTTATAAATTAACTTATATTGTATTTTACCAATCAAGTAGAAATGAAAAAGCTAGCTTAAAAGCTAATTTGACCAAAATATAAGCCCCCCAAAACATCCTCTTAAGCAAGTGCAATTATAAATAACACACAAAAAAGTTTTCAAATTTACCAAAAAGTGCCTAAAACAAAAAAATACAAATGTCCCCTCGTAAATAGAAAGTTACAAACATCCCCAACAACTCCCAATCTAAAAAAATAAAGGGAAAAATGTTTCAAGGCCCTAAAAAAATAAAAAGGATGTGACCAGCTCCTCCTTATTATTTTTTGGGTGACAAAGCCCCAAAGACATGATTGTATGATGTTTCAGCCCCTAGTTATATTTTCAATGCATATTTTTTTACAAAACCCAAAATTGCCCTTAAATCATTCCCTAAAAACATTATGCCCTTTCTCTCCTCTCTTCTCACGCTCAAACCAATCCCCTCCTCGCTCCTCTCCGCCGCCACATCATCAATCACCGTCGGCCAACGGCAACCTCTCCACCGCCACACTCCCGAACGTCGCGGCGATAGCGTTGGTGCCGGTGAGCATCGCCAAGCAAGCGGAGCTCCTGAAGGCCGACGACAACACGTATTTCAAGAAGGAGCGATTGGGTGTTGCGATTGATGCCTACACCGAGGTTTAAATTGCTATGCCCCCCCCCCCATTTGTTTAGGGTTTGAAATTTCTATTGGGTTTTGGTTGGATTGGGCAATTGAGTGACTTGGGTTAGTTTTGTCCTGTCCTAGGGTCAAATGGGTTCCTTGTTATTGTTTTGATTGTTCCCCTTTTTGTTTAGGGTTAAAAGTACATGAATTTGTGTTGGGCATTTTGGCGAACGGTTGGTGTGTTTTGCTTGGATTGGACCATTTAACACTTGGGTCAACTTGATTCTTCTTTTGGTCAGATGGGTTTCTTTCCTCTTATTTGTTTTGATTGGATGTTTCAAAATTCTTTTGTGTTGTTTGTGGGTTTGTATTTAATCTTACCCCCTTATTTCCATTTCAAATAGGGATTATGCTTATGTTCTTGATTAGGTCATGGAATCTGCACACAAGTCGCTTGGATTGGAAAATGTTATGCTTTTCTAATTTACTTGTTCTGCATCAGGTATGTTCACAACAACATATTCTCATAATATGTACCGCTTTAGTTATATTTTTGACAACCATTTTCATCTTTTGTAGGAGGGACGCAACCAATAAGTTGGAATATGCGAATGAATATTGTTATTGATGTTGCTAGAGGAGTATCATTCCTACACAGTTGTAGAATGATGGAAACAGAAACATCAAGCAGAGACATTAAATAAGGATGGTGGAATGTTGTTCTAAACATTGATTGATTGAACCAAAACTTGTGTGCATGTCTGTATTGTGTATATTAATTTCGTTGTGTAAACAGTTGATATGGGTGACAAACAATGCAGAAAGCTTGGCCTTTATTGTTCTTATTGTATTTTTGGTATTTTTGTCACCATATGTTTGCGTTTTGTTTTGATACAACATATATTTAACGGGTTCAAATGAAAAGCTACATGTTCACTTGAATGTTAATAGGAAAAGCTAATACTTAACATGTACATTTGACAAGTTAACATATTCAGTTGCAAGTTATCATGTTATAAAGAAAGCTGACATGTAACATGTTAATAGGAAAAGCAAGTACTTAACATGCACTTTCTTCATAACATGTTAACTTTAATCTAAAGATGTTAACTTTCATCCTAATATGTTAACTTTAACTATTACATGTTAACTTTCATCATTATATGTTAACTCTCCTCGTAACATGTTAACTTTCAGGTGAACATGTTAACTTTTATCATAATATGTTAACCTTCACTATTACATGTTAATTTTTACCATAATATGTTAATTTTATTCATAACATGGTAACTTTCAACTGAACATGTTAGCGTTCATCATAACATGTTAACTTTTAATTAAATATGTTAACGTTCACCATAATAAATTAAAGATTATATATAAATTATGTGTATCAAAACCTAAATATTATGGTACATAATATGTACATAATCTTAGCATTGACAACATAGACTTCTCGCCTAACGACACCATTCAAGTCAAGTCACAAATGTAAGAGTCTTGGTGGATAAAATACGATCGGCTTTTCATGCTAAAACCCCAGGCTAAAAGCTAAGAGGACCAAAAGAGAAGAAACGTTGTGTTGTGCGTAGAGTTTCGAACTTTTAACTAAACATGTTAACGTTCATCATAATATATTAACTTTCTACATAAATTATGCTAACTTTCATCATTATATGTTAACTCTCCTCGTAACATGTTAACTTTTAGCTGAACATGTTAACTTTCATCATAATATGTTAACTTTCATTGTTACATGTTAACTTTCACCATAATATGTTAACTTTCTTCATAATATGTTAACTTTCAACTGAACATAATATAATTAGTCTTACAACTTCACAGATTACAAAAGTCTTCCATAATATATTATAAAATTCTGGACGACCTATATTTCTATAACAAAAGTATTGTTATAAAATTCTTGATCTGTCATTTTGTGTCCCCACTCTAAATCATTGAGACATGGTCAATCGATAATTGAATAAATCTCACTCTTGGTCGACGGCCACCATGTCTAAGATTAAAGGATTGTTTTCTCTGCAAAATTAAGTATAACACAGTTAGCAAGAGGAAAAAGGCAGAAGTTAAACACAAGCTCATGAGTTATGACCTGCCAACAGACAATGTCTATATATAACCAAGGATGGAAATATAACTGCTTCATAGAAAGAGAAAGCCATGCATAACCCCTCTAGAGGTTGACATCACAAGATCACATCTTTATTGCAGCAACATTTGAGAATTATTAGAGAAACTACAAACCAACATGACATGCAAGTTATTAATAAACCGCCATCCACAAGCACAAAACTATGTTGAGCCAAAGAATTCCGATGAAATATATGATGGCTACAAAAGGTTCATGCATGCGCGGTAGGAAAGAAGAATTCAGTTAGCCATCAAAGGGAACTAGGAAATGAGACAACAATAGAAACTATATATACACATGCATGTATGTCTCTCTATGCACGAGCATGCATGCATGTGAGACATACATGCATGTGCGTGTGTACAAATATTGCGTACATAAATTCCCTCACTCCCTATAAGTGTGCAAATGTACTTCGTGCATGTGTATATCATTCAAACATCAAAGGTTTTGAGTGCAAGGATCAGTTGAGTATAATAGGTTGGCAAAACAAGACACAAGTTCATGAAAACTATAGACACTGATGATAATGATACATTGAAGTTCCAGAAGCCTATATATGAATACCATAATAGCAAAGTCCAGTTCATATGAATATCATAGTAGTTCTTTGACCATTCATATAAATTGCGGGCCGAATATAATAGAAACTAAACACAAACACACAAGCAAGCTATCAGCACATAAAAATGGCAAGCACAACTTTAAATGATTATCAAGGGTCTAACCGTATGCTTGTTGCCGGTAGGGTTCAGCTCATTTAACAAGAGAAGATTCATCCAACTATACCTGTAAAACTTCCAAGTGCAAAGATCGCAGTAGCTTGTGATAGCTTCGCCTCATCCGCAACTCTTCATTGAAAAATAATCATAACTACTCACATCTAGCACCAAAATTTCTCCCAAAAGCCAAAGAAATCAAGAACCACAGAAGATACCCAGATGGAGAAACCAATCAGACAATCCAGAAAAAGCCCCAAAATCAATTCTTTCTCCCAATTCCCCAATTCACTACAACCTCTTCTCTCCCCTAAGGACGGCTGATGGTTTTTTTATTCTTTGTATCTAATTAGTATATGCTCATTTACTTTAAAAAATAGTTAGGCCAATAATTAAATGGTAACTCTCAGTTATCGAATCATCACCTCCAAATGCTAACAATGCCGGGTGGATTTCACTGTTAACGTCCATCTCCCCCCTCCTCCTCCCCGCGACGGTCCCCGCTCTCATCCCTAACCACCACATTCAAAACCCCCGGCTAGATTTCAATCACGTGGGCCTCAACACCTTCGCCGAGATCATCGATGGCAGCGGCGGTGAATTTGAACGCGGTGGGGCCCTCGTTAACCTCCACGTTAGCGTCGGAGGGGAACGGGAGCTCGAGGACCTTGCTGAAGATGTGAGGGAGGCGACGGAGGGTGGCTAAAGAAGTGAAGAAGAAAGAAAGAAACAAAAGAAAAGCCCAAAAACTAAGAGGCTGAAGAAGTGAAGAAGAACAAGAAGAAAGAAGAAGAAACGAAATGGGTTAAGGGTAGTTTTGGGTTTTAAACAAATGTTTGTCACTGTGTTGTGTTGGAAAGCTAAATAGGGGCTGAAACACAAGTGGATGTTGTATTAGGGGCTTTGTCACCCAAAAAATAATAAGGGGGCCTGGTCACATCCTTTTATTTTTTGGGGCCTTAAAACATTTTTCCCAAAAATAAAAAACTCTCAAAATTTTCAAAAATGGTAAACTCCCTAACTTTCAAAACATAAAAATAACTTTAAAATTTTCAAGCCCTACAAAAAGGCTAGTGAAAATTTTCATATTCTCAGAAAATGATGTAAAAATTTAAAAAATTCAAAAAAATCCTCAAAAATTAAATTTTAAAAAAACAACTTGAAAATATAAAATCTAAAATATTTCAATTAAAATTAGAGAAATACAAATATCCCTAGAAGTTTTGGAATTTGTACAAAACACTCTAAAACTTGCAAAAACACCAAAAAAACTCTAAATTTACAAAAAAATATTTGAATATCTAATAATTACAAATAGCACTTGAAAAATTATTGTTTTTGCAGAAAACACCCTAAAACTTTAAAATTTTGTAAGACCACACTCAAAAATTTACAACTTATAGAAAAAGCTTCAAAATTTCAAACCTAAAATAGAACATTGAAAATCTATGAACTCCAAATGGCCCCCATAAAATTTTAGAATTCACCAAAAACACCCTATAATTTCAAATTTGCAATAAACATCCTCAAAATTTTAAAATTTATACAAACTGGTTGAATATTCAAACCTATAAATAGTACACTAAAAATATTAGAATAACCCACCAAAAGTTTTAGGATTTGCATAAAATACTATAAGACTTTTATAACTTGCAAAAAACACCTTGAATACTTAAATATTTAAAAAGACCATAAATTTTTTTTAAACTTACAAAAAACACCATCAACAATTCAAAATTTGAAAAAAGAACCTAAAACATCAAACAATTTTAAACCTACAAATAATAAATTGAAAATCTAGGATTAAAAATATCCCCTTGAAAATTTTAGGATTTATCCTAAAACTTTTATAATTTACAAAGAAAACATAAATATTTTGACATTTATAAGAAGCACCCAAAAATATGAAAATTACAAAGAGGTGATTTTATAATTTTAAAATTCAGGGCAGTTTTAGTAATTTTTGAAAATTTAGGGTGTTTTTTGCAAAGTTAAAATTTTCTAGAGGGCTACTTATAATGCCTAGATTTTTAGTATAATAGTTTTATATTTGAAATTCTCATAGTGTTTTTTGTAAGTTTTAGATTTAGAAGGTGCTTTTTACTATTTTTAAAAGTTTTAGGTGTTCAAATGATTGGTAATATAAGGGAAGCATGGTAGAGATTTTGCTGCTGTCTGTTTGTAGTTTTTTTAGCTTTTATACTGTTTAGGCTCTGTGCATATCTGTTTCTTTTTGTGAGCTTTAGTTACAGGTTTATATAGTTATCTTATACGTGTATATGAGATTCTTGATGTGTACAAAATTCCATATTGGAGATGAATAATATTTTTCATTTACCAAAAAAAAAATTAGGTGTTTTTTGTAAATATCAAAATATCCAAGGATCTATTTGTAATCCTTGATTTTCAATTTACTATAGTAGGTTTGAAACTTTTAGATTTTTCTATAAAGTTTGGATTTCACTTTCATGCTATTCTTGTCACATTTACTTGAATTTTTATAGCTAACTATGCTGCAAGCTCTCTCCTCCTTTGCCCAACAGAAAAAATTATAAATTTCAAATATTTTATAGAGTTGTTTATATTTCTTAAATTTTCTATGTACTATATTTGGTTTGAATTTTTGGCTTTTTTAAAATTTTAAATTCCTAGATTTTTTATAATTTTTAAAATAATCACGGTGTTTTCTGCAAATCCTAAAATTTTATTAGGACGTTTGTAAGGTTAGAAATATTAGTGTTATTTGTAAGGCATGATTTTTGTAGGTGTTTTTGTATTTTTTTTTTTAAATATTGTTGGTTGACAATAGAAGAGATCCATATGAGGTTATAAATTATATCCTTATTAAAAAGGTTATACCAAACATAGGAATGTTTACTCGCTACTTTTTCTAAGTTAATAATTACCATATAGTAGCCGATGATGATTGCTTATAGGTACGAACATATCTGCTAGTGTAAAGGTGATGCTCATCACTTATCTCGATGACCCGCTCCTACACGATACAAAGTATTCAAATATAAGTCAACAAGACATGAAAGCATATATAAGACAATGATTGTTCTCAACAGACATGATAGCATATATAAGACAAATTAAAAGTAATAGTAATACATTATAAGCAGTTGAAAAATTAATCATTATATAAATCATACACAATGACAACGTTTCAAGATTTAAATTTTTTAAAAAAATGCTATTTGCTCTCCGACGAATGATCAAATAGGTTCTTCTACTTCATTGGTACATTACCAAGGAACATAAACATGACTGACGCAGCAAAGGTCATAGAACTTAGTGAGTTACAACGAAAACATTGAACCAACGAATCAACTAATTGCTGCGGAACAAGTGCAGGAAAATTATCACCAGCTTTAGGTAGCACTGGTCTTAAGTCAAATGTATGAATCTCAGTATATACCAACAACATTAAGTAGCCTAATGTGTCGGTTTCATGCATCTGAGTAACAGTCCTAATAATATGAGCTAAACTAGACACGGAGATTTACAGCTTCGACACTAAACTTCCAACTAATAGATACTTCACCAACCAACCAGTAAGTTGCAATTTCCTTCAAATCCACATCCTAAAAGAGACTTGAGAAAACATACATTGAGTTAAATTTTTTAGCCAAATCATCCACAATGATGTGCATCCAAACAAGTGATAACTACAAGAATTCTGATCAAATAAATCAATGAATTACAATCATATTTTGTCACAGTTTCTAAATAAGGTTTTAAATACAAGCTTTAACGAAGAAAACATTAAAAAGACGAATTTGAACAAGTAAATCAACAAGGAAAAAACTAAAATAAGAAAAATAATTAAGTTTCTTCCCTCAAATCCATCGTACATATTGGATCTAATATCAAAAAGGGTGCTGAGGTACATCGGGTATGAGCGACTTGAGAACTGGAAGATCCAATGTCCTAGAAATCCATAAATAAATTGGCACCTATGTGTACTTCCAAGGGTGGGGAACAGGATAAAATTGAACTAGGCACAAAATTGAATCTTCTCCAAGGATGTATAAAACCAACTTTACAATGAATTATGATACCTGGGCAGTATTTAATCAATAGTGTGATCATCTCTTTTCATGGGTACCATACAGGGAACTGCCAACCAAAGTGATTCAACAAATGATGTTTTCTTTCAGTACCCTCAGCATAAATACTCACGCATCAGAAAAATTTACAGGTTGGTAAGTTGTGCCAATAATTTTTGAATGACAAGATACAGTATACTAATGCTTTATATATAACAAAATAGAACATTTACGCAATACTCCTTAGTGCTATTGTCCGGGTATGTATACTCTCTGGTGATCTTATCTACTGATGACGAGTGGGTACCCAAATATAGTTTCAACATTGTAGGTGTGTCACCATCCTCAATGATTTGACATTTCTACAATTGACCAAAAATATGTTGTATAATCGATCAAAACATTAAGAATTATATCATCTGAATTTTAATTAGCATCTGAATTTTAATTAGTTGTAAGAATCAAATTTACCAACTGTTCCATAGCCCAGTACATATTCCTCGAGCCACCTGTATAGGTTGCTCTACCATGCAAATTTGACGCCCGATTCTGCGCATTACGTCTTGCCTCCTCCTGCATGTTATTATAATATTTAGATTTGTAATCAAACAAAGGCAAAATTAATTACCAACTAAACAATTGATTTAGTTTAAACTATACACCTTCTTGTCCTCTGCATCATAATATGCACACAAATTAGTCCACGAGTCTCTATCAATCCAAGAAAACGCCGGAGTAAGCCAGAGAGCCTCCCTCTCTGCTTCGGGAGTATTTTTCCACACCTCAAAACACTCATGTTTTACCTAACACCTATTATAGCGAACCCTCTCCTGTAGCTGAGACTTCATTCCTCGATAAATAATATGATGGGAGAGAGGCTGATTAGGATCCACAGGGAGAAACTCATAATCCTTCTGCAAATTCAATAAACGAATCACATGGTTAAAATATTAAGTACCAAATGATAACAAATTAATCAGATAAATCAAAATACAAATATAATTATACCTGGCATCTTATAAAGAACTCGTCAAATGACCTATTATGTTCATCACCTCATTCTAAATGGAGAGGATATTTGCAGTACACACGACTCTTCGTCCCCACATACTTTCCTCATTTCTCAGCATAATCACCAATGGGGTGACCCCTATTATTGAGGAACAGAGGCCATGCCTTCTCACCTTTTTCAGCATCGGGCTTAAGCTTATGGGAAGTATTGGGGCCTCGAGTGGGAACAGAGGATCGCGATTGCACCATATGTGATGAGACAAATAAGATATTAGATAATATAAAGAATAATAAATAATATAAATTCAAAGTGGATATATATACAAATTGCTACCTCCATCACCTTGTCGCTCCGCATGTTTCCGAGAACGACTAGGACGAAGATTAAAAGAGTGTTTTGGAACACATGCCGGTGCAGATGTAGATGCAGCTAAATAACAAAAATGATTCATGTAAGTACAAATATCCAGTTCAGAATGCACATTAATCACCAAAAGAACAGCTTGCACATGGAGGACAATCTGAACTAATTCACTGTTATTTGTACTTTATTAAAAGAACTCTTAATTAAAATTTAACATGTAGATAAATCTATTTGAGCAACAATTCCTCTACTTCTAATCTGAAATTTTTTGAAGCTGCCGAAAATGCTCAACTGCTGGTACATTTACGGATTGAAGTGGGTAACTTCTGAAACCTGAAGGGGCTATACATTTATAGCTAGAAGGCTCTGCCTGCAAGTCTCAAACTAGCTGGAAACTAAGTCTTTGTTAATTGGTTAAACAAATTAATCCCAAAGATAATGCAACTTGCTGCATTCCTCAACACAGAAAAATTGCATAAAGAATGACTTACGACTTCTGAAGGTCTTTACCATTATTAGATGAAAGTTCCTAGAACCCTACCGTTTTTCTTTCTTTAATTTCTTTTTTTTTTTTTTGCGTTTTTGAAAAAACGACTAGTACTCCTGAACTACTAATAATAATATATAATAACAACCCTCAGGTTCTGTGGTTTTTTCTTTAATGGATCACAATAAGAACTGAGATTTAATTGCCATACAATTTCACAAGTATCCTCTAATATATACGTCAAGTTATAGGAATTTTGTAAAGTAGCTAGGGAGAAAATTGTTTTGGTATCCATAATGTTACACAAAATTTCAAGCAATGTCTACTTACCATACACACCGATCACAGCTCGTAGACCGAATGTTAAACAAATGATTCGAACGTACAATACAAAAGCGAAAGATATAAAGAAAGATAGAAGTATTTGAATTACATCCAAGATTGAGTGTAGAAGAGATACTGACCTGATGATTGTCCAGAAGGTATGGAATGCGAAAGGGGGGTCGATTGTAAATCATTTAGGTCTGTAGGCGTTTGTCGATTTGCATCTACATCTGTGTAAGAGATGAACTGCAAGTAAAATATCTTTCCTCAAAGGACATAATCGATCAGGGAAATATTTCCAAGGTAGCTTCTTATTTCATCATTTATTAAAGGGAAAAAATCGATTAAGACTTTCCTCGTCAATAAAATTAACATGGATGACTAGACTAGCAAAAGACTAAAAACGGATAGTATGAGTTGAGAACTGGCGATAAATCAACATGTAACTGGGGGCTGGTTACAGATGTTATTTTCCCCGATGCATGATATGTGAATCCAATCGAACACGAAATAAATTAAAACGGGTCACATAGTTCAATTAATTAGAATCAGTGTCCCAGATGTAGCTGA
>BQKN01049203.1:0-16087 GCA_022839385.1 Asparagus kiusianus | reverse complement strand
TATATTTGTTAATAAGTTTTAAATTGGCATAAATCGGATTAGATTAGCATAAACCCTATTCACCCCCCTCTAGGGTTCCTTCCTAGTGGTATTAGGGTACTTTCAATTGGTATCAGAGCTTGGTGCTCTTTGATTTAAGGTCTAACCACCTTGAGTTAAAGATCCAAGTTAGCTTTTTGTGCTAATCTAATTTTGAGAATTATTGTTGTCTTGCTTGCATATATTCACATATATATCATGAATATGGATATGCATTGTGCACCTTGTTTAGGCTATGACATAAATATTGCTCCTAGAATTGATAATTTCCCCTATGACCAATGGTGTTCTAGATTTAATATTTTTGTTAGATCTAGACATTTCGATTTATGAGATATTATAGATGAAGCTTATATTGTACCCACTATGGAGAAATCCAAGTGGAGTAAAAATGATCATCGTATGTTTACAATGAATAAGCTCTTGTTAGAATTTTTGCGTAATGCTTTTGATTCATCCTTTTCTAACAAGTTTGTTCATTTTGATAGTGCTTACAATTTATGGAAACTTATAGAAGCACATCAAGGGGACTTGGAGGCGATCCAACAAGCTTTGGAGGATCCCGCTTCAAGTTCATATGGAGCATCATGCACACGTGCACTAGGCGATAGCCCTAGTGAGGTTTGCAAGTTCAAATCCATAAATGATTTATCTAGTGATGAACTTGCTTGTGCTAGTGAAAAATTATTGCATGCCTTTAACAAATTGCAAAATGATTTTATTGATTTAAAAAGCAAGCATGAAGATTTGAAATCCGATCATGAGTCTTTAACTTCTAAGTTTGATATTATTTCTAATGAAAATATGATCCTTAAAGAAAATAATGAAAAATTAAAATTGGATCATGATTCTTTGGTTTCAAACTTTGCCAAGTTAACTCATGAAAGAGATGATGCCATATTAGAAGTAGAGAACATAAAGAATAATACTGAATCTTTTATAGATAATTATATATGTTCTACTTCTAATAACAATACTTGTATGCATAATGATGAGTTGAATCATGTTAAGGACCGCATATCATCTTTAGATTCAACCCTTAAAACATGTATTGTTAATAACAACAAGCTTATGGACTTGTGTGCAAAGTCCCACAGAAATGTTTCCAAGAAACCTATTTACTATGCACACAAGTATAACAAAATTTACAAATGTTCTATTTGCGGTCGTAAAGGCCATATTGCTAAGTTTTGTTATAATGCACAAAAGCCTAACAAGCCTAATCATGTTTGTGCATCCCATCAAGCTTCTTCATCACTCACACATGCACATGCATCTATTGCTCATCATAAGCATGCTAGTGTGTTTAAATGTGATCTATGTGGTCGTTTTGGCCATTTGACAAAGTTTTGCTTTGATTTGAAAAAGAATTCTAGTTTGCCAAATGTTTCTAGTAGACCACATGTTTTTAATTGCGATGTTTGTGGTAGATTTGGACATCTTACAAAATTTTGTTATGATTTGCAAAAAGGTCCTATTTTGCAAAATGTTCCAAAAAGACCACCTTTGTTTGATAATGTTTCTCATTTGCATAATAAATTTAAAAGAACATCTTTTCTTGCAAATGATTCCCGTGCACACCCTCTTAGTCAACACAAATCATTTACCCCTTTTCATTGTACACATTGCAATCGAAAAGGCCATTTACATGAATTTTGTTTTGACCGTGTTTATGCACTAAATGCGCCCAAATGGGTTCATAACCCTAGGGCTTTGAGCTTTAATGATAGGGGTCATGTCCCTAAATCTTTTGGTACCAAGAGCTCTTGGGTACCAAAACAAATTTGATTTTTAAAACCAAGTGTTTTAGTGGTTTTCTTTTTCTTTTTGTTATGAAAACAATTTTTCTTTTATCAAATCTTTTGTTTTCATAATTATTAGTCTTGGTTTTGAAAATTATGTTTTAAAATCTTTTTGTTATGAAAACAATTTTTTCTTTGGTTACTTCTTTTGTTTTCATAATTATTAGTTTTGTTTTGATGAGAGGTTTGTGTTTATATAACCCTCCAGGTTTATTGGGTGTTTATTCCCAAACATTGTTTACCGGATGCTAAAATGTTTATATGGGTTGATACTAGCTCAAGAGCTAGATATAGTTGCCTCTCTTGATTTCTTGAAAATTAAAGATGTTTTTAGTTTTTCAAATCCATAGTTCATAACTCTTATGTGTTTTGTAATCCTTTTTTGAACTATGAAAATTTTGTTTTAAATTTGTTCTTTTGGATTCATTATAATTCACTTCTATGATGATATTAATATGTTTGTGCTTATGGATCATCTACTTGTGTCTTATAATGTATTCCATATGTGGTTTGATCAAGTTCTACAAAGAAAACTTACTTTATTGATCAAACATCATTTTTGGTTTAAATGGTTGATTTATGATTTCATTTGGTTGATTTGTTTTCATTCGAAAACTCTTTTTGCATGATTCTCATGTTTTCTCTCTTTTGATTTCATAAATCTATTTTTATATGATTTTAATTTTTTTTGTTAATGAGACACTATTTATCATGACATATCATTATGTGTTCTTATTATCTTGTTTCTATGTGAGTGATATCTAGCATATCTTTCATTTATGCTTGCTCACATTTGTTTGCCATGTTCATAATTGCATATATTCCATAAGGCATTTTGATAGGGGTAGCCATTCCCTATATTTGTTTTATACTCACCGTGCTTATTTGTAGGGGGAGCTTTCGCTCTCTTATTCTTTTGTTTCCCCATTTTTGATGTTGCCAAAGGGGGAGAAACAAGTGGTTTGTGAGTATATTTTAAGAGTATTATGTTTTATTGTATATCTTATATACTCTTTGTGTAGATTGTTTGTCATCATCAAAAAGGGGGAGATTGTTAGGTCTCATGTTATGAGCCTACATCTTCTAATCTTGTTTTGATGATTACAAACAATTCCTAATATTGTTTGTCTAGTGTTTATGTTTCTTATTAGGTATTCTAGACAAACAATGTGTTGGAGGATGGATGGAATTGCGCCATAATGATGATATCCAATGGAGGTTGGCGGAATGTCGGTGAAGCTTATGCTATTCAAGTTAAAGATCTAAGATCTCGCTTCATCCGCAAGTGTACCAAGATAGAGCTTCGTTGAAGATCACAAGCTTGGGTATATTTAGTTTAGGTTTTATATTATGTGTGTTAAGTACTTTAAGCTCAATCATATACACACATACACGCTTTGATTTTTGTTTTGTATATATAGTTCTATATATACATATATGTTTTTGGTTTAATAGTTTTCAAGTTTATATATGAAACAAATGAATAGAATTGGAAAATACTATTTTGTTTCATGTTCATATGCCTATATATGATTTCATCCTTAACAAGATTATTTTTAATGAAATCATATTTAGTGTTTTGAATATATTGCATAGAATATGCAATTTTATAAAAATATTGTATTTCTAGGTTATAGACTTCATAACAACATTTTATATCTTTTATCAAGTCTATACAAACATTTCACAAAGTTTCAAAAGTTGGTTTATGTCAAAACATCAAAATTCAAGTATCTCATATTTTCATGTTTTGGACTATTTTGTAAAATGATGATATTTTTCATTTGGGAGGTCCTTTCTGATAACCAGTCATTGTAGCATGTTTATTAGCATGTCTACAATCATTCCCAAAAGTTTTACATTTTTCTGAATTTATTTGATATTTTTAAACCCAGTTTTAAGTTGACATGTACTGTTTAAAACAGGCTGTGTACATGTCATGAGTCGACTCATGAACAGTGCTGAGTCGACTCATAAACTGTTGTGTAGTTTGCATTTTGTTTCTGTCGAGTCGACTCACAATATCATGAGTCGACCCGACAGGTTGAGTCGACTCATGCCTGTCATAAGTCGACTCATAAAGTGTTCTGGAATTTGGTTTTTGTTTCTGCTGAGTCGACCCGTGACCTCATGAGTCGACCCATGCATGATGAGTCGACTCATGAATTTTATGAGTCGACCCATAAGCTGTTTTTTGGCCTGTAATGGTAACTTATGAGTCGACTCATGAACAGTGATGAGTCGACCCATAACACTGTAACGGCTAGTTTTTGGCTGAGTTGTCTTTTGGTTTTTTTTTGGTCTTTTTGCCTTGTTTTCTCTTGGCTTTGGGGTTCCTATAAATACCCCCACATATCCTCAGTTCTAATTAATGAATGAAGAGAATGTTTTAAGAAAGTTTAACAAGGGTTTAAAGTTTGATTAAGTTTTGTTTAAGTGTGTTTATAAGCTTTTAAGCAATTGAGTGTTTTCGGTTTTGGAAATCAATTCCACAAGAGCTTGAGGAGATCATCCTTTGGTGTTTGAGCATTCACTCTTCTCCCTCCATCTCTTGTTATCATATAGAGAAGTTTTCCTAAACTCAATCTAGCTATTTTATATGTTTGATCTTAATTTCCATATGCTAGTTTTATATTGAGTTTAGATTGTTTTTATTGAATCTCATTGTTACACACACCCACTTGAGCTTTTAGTATTTTCATACATAGTATTATTGGGGTTGTGAGAGATTGTAACATTGAGTTGTGCTACATTGTGTTCTCACCCATTGTAGAGAACAATTTATTTGTTGTGAGCTTATTGTGAAGATCACTTGTATTACACTAGTACACCGAGAGGAGTGTGTGGTGAGGACGGAGTCGATACCAAGAGGAGTGGCGTCGGTTGCCTAGTGAGAGGTGATAATTCCGAGCACTTGAGGGAGTCGATACGTGAGGACCAACACTTGAGGTGGTAGTTAGTGTAGTTACGCTGTGAGATTGTAGACGTTGATCGGTGAGCGTTGAAACCGATATTGTGTGGTGTAAGCGTTTTCGGGTGATTGTTGAAAACCCGGTGTGATAGTGGATTTCTCCCCGGGAGTGGGGAGCGGAGACGTAGGACGAAAGGTCCGAACTCCGTGATCATTTGCTTGTGTTTGAGTTGCATTGGCGTTCATTTATACTTGTGCTCATTGCCTATATCGCCTATTGCATCTAGTTTATTTCATCCACTATTTTGTTCACCCTTGTGTTATTTATATATCCTTGCACATATATTGTTCATATCTCTTTTGCTAGGATATATTTGTTAATAAGTTTTAAATTGGCATAAATCGGATTAGATTAGTATAAACCCTATTCACCCCCCTCTAGGGTTCCTTCCTAGTGGTATTAGGGTACTTTCAATATGACGACCTACCTGATGAAACCCACGAAGTCAACGCAACTTCGCACCAACAAGTGTGGCGTTTGTACTTCGATGGCGCTTCCCGAGCGGCTCTTGTCACAGGTACTCCCGGATGTTCTAAGGTCTCCTCCGGAGTTGGAGTTGTCTTAGTTTCCCCAGGAAAACATATGATGCCTCGAGCCTACTCATTAACCGAGCCATGCTCGAATAATGTAGCAGAGTATAACGCACTGATTATAGGGCTCAATTTCGCTAAAGAGCTGGGGGTTGAGTATCTCGAAGCTTTCGGCGATTCTCAACTAATAGTTAAACAAGTCCAAGGGGAGTATGAAGTCCGAAGTCAGGATTTAATCCCATATCACAAGATGGCGGTGGAACTAGCGGAATCGTTTGAAGGATTCTTCATCGAGCACGTTCCGCGGTTACAGAACACCTACGCAGATGCGTTAGCAGCTTTAGCTGTATCTCTGGCACAGCCTTCCGGAACAGAGCAGTTTGCTACGGTAAGAACTCACCAACTCTTAGTGTCGCTTTATGATGAAAATAGCAGGGAAGAAGAGGTCCAGGAGGTGCACACAACTCAGGCTGAATTCGAACCCCGAGATTGGCGTTTCCCCATCATCGACTACGTCTTGCATGGAATCTTGCCAGAAGATGTGAAGGAGAGAGAGTCAATCAGACGAAGAGCTCCAAGATTCTACTATAATACGGAGAATCGAACGCTATATCGCAGGGGGTACGATGGGCTGCTAGCATGTTGCCTATCGACCAAAGAAGCTGAAGAAGTGCTTAGAGAGGCGCATGAAGGAGAGTGTGGCGCACACCAACCTGGTCCCAAGCTTTATGACCGCATCAGAAGAATGGGATATTTTTGGCCTTTCATGATGAGCGATGCAATCATATACGCCCGAAAGTGTCACGCATGTCAAGTACACACGAATTATATGCACCAACCTCCGGAGCATCTGCATCCTTTGGTTACGTCATGGCCGTTCGAGACTTGGGGAATGGACATTGTTGGTCCTATAAATCCTCCTTCAGTCAAAGGTGACCGGTTCATCCTGGCAATTACCGATTACTTCTCCAAATAGGCTGAAGCAGTTCCACTCAGAGAAGTTAAAACGAGTAACGTCATTGCATTCATCAAGCACCATATCATCTACAGGCATGGTGTTCTGAGACGAATCATACATGACAACGGTCCTCAATTTGTCAGCAACGCCTTCATAAGGTTCTGCGAAAAGTTCAAAATTCAGGACATATCGTCAACGGCTTATAATCCCACAGCAAATGGATTAGCTGAAGCCTTCAACAAGACTATCATAAAGCTCTTGTCAAAACTGGTGAAGAGTAACAAGAGGGATTGGGACGACAAGCTCGGCGCGGCTCTATGGGCCTATCGTACTACGGTGCGTACACCGACCGGCGCAACCCCATATTCATTGGTGTACGGATGTGAAGCCGTTCTCCCTTTGGAAATCCAAATTCCATCTCTTCGGATCGCTCTTGCAACCCAGATGACGACCGAAGAACAACATCAGAAGCGCCTCGAAGAACTCGAGATGCTCGATGAAAAGCGCCTGGAAGCTCAACAGCATATTGAGTTTTACCAAGCCAGAATTTCTCGAGCCTTCGACAAAAAAGTTCGACAAAGGAGTTTTAAGGAAGGGGATTTGGTCTTGACTGAAAGACGTCCTATGATCCTTAACTCCAAGAAGAAAGGCAAGTTTGAACCCAAATGGGAAGGACCGTTCGTAGTAGAAACAGTTTACTCGAACGGCGCATATCGCTTAGTCACCAAAGATGGTGACCGGCTTATGATGCCAATAAATGGCAAATTCCTGAAAAGATACTATCCTTAGTATCTTCAGAAAATTTTGATGTACCGGGAAGTTCCCGGAAGAATACCGCATTGGGATATTCTTAGGGATAACCCGGTCGCTGCAAGAGAGATGAACAAGAAATCCACATTCGAATCCCGAATGTTCTTGTTTGTCGGACTCTAACTCTCATGAGATGAGATCTAATCATTCGATGGATTAATCTTCCCTCACAAAACTTTCAGTGGGGTTTGACGATTCATAGTCTCCACCACACGATTCCCACTTGGTCAAACCTTCCTACAGTTAGGACCAAAGCCAAATTCCCCTCTCGATTCCTCCAATGAACGAGAGGTCCACAAATCGAGCGATCAAACCTTCTTGCGGTTATGATCGTTCTCAAGCTTTCCACTTGGTCAAACCTTCCTACAGTTAGGACCACAACCAAAATCTCCTCTTGATTCCCCCAATGAACGAGAGGTCCACTTTCAAATTGAGTGATCAAACCTTCCTACAGTTAGGATCATCTCAAACACCCACTTGGTCAAACCTTCCTACAGTTAGGACCAAAGCCGAAATCTCCTCTCGATTCCTCCCAGGAACGAGAGGTTCACTTTCAATCCGAACAACCAAACCTATAAAAGTTAGGGTTGTTCCCCACTCTCACTTAGTCAAGCTTACCATGGCCGAGACTAAGACTGAGTCATTCCTTTTCGACAAACAAAAGGTTGCCTTTGCTTCTTTTTCCACCAAACCTATAAAAGTTAGGGTAGAAATTGAGCTTCTTCAGATTCAAATGACCAATCCTAAAAAAGTTAGGGTCGTTTGAATCTTTTCGATTCTCGGAGTGGAGATCCCACTCTTAGTTTCATCCTTCGGATCCTGGGGGTGGAGATCCCACCCCGAGTTTCCTTTCCTGCTGAAGATAGAATATAAAATTCTTCCTCTTCAGATTCAAATGACCAATCCTATAAAAGTTAGGATCGTTTGAACTTTTCGGATTCTGGGGGTGGGGATCCCACCTCGAGTTTCCTTTCCAGCTGGAGATAGAATATAAAATTCTTCCTCTTCAGCACTGGGAGAGAGAATATAAAATTCTTCCTCTCTCAGTTTGTCTTTGAAAAGACGCAACCCCAAACTTCCAGTCCGTGCACTTTGTGCACGGGGCGGTGCGGGGTACCCTTCGGCATCACAACACAAAGTCTCAGAGAGTTCACTCTCTTAGCACAACGTTACATGCGGAACGGATCTAGATAATTCGCATGCTAGCCCGATTCAAGCGGTGATCGGTAAAGGCACATCAAACCCGTTAAAGGCTGGGGGTTTGCCAATAATCCCAAAGTCTATGCCTAACACGCATCGCCGGCTTAGTCTTTCGCCGATTGAAAAAGACACCAGGGTCTAAACCTGGGGAATTTTATCCCGAAGCCTAAGAAGGGATAAGTCATCGTCTAATACGCGGTGCGGGGTGCCCTTTCCCCATAAGAAATGGTGAAGTCTATGTATTCAAAGTCATAGCATTGAGGGCTGGGGGTGTACCAAAAATCTTGTGAAAAAAGCAAATGCAGGATCTCTAGTAATAGATCAAGCCAAAAGCATACAACAACAAGTTCGTTAGCCCGAAGGCAACTGACGGCTAAGAACATCGGACTCTAGACTAGAGAGCCTGTCCATGTAGCCCTGCTCAAGTTCTGCCTGCAGGCTAGCTCGGACAGAGTCTTCAGAACTGCTTAAGACCTCCGCGGCTTCATTTTGCAGCTTCATCAATCCCTCCTGTGTCGATCCCAGTTTATCGAGCGTCCATTCACGAGAACGCTCTAATCCAGCCAGGTCCTCGGCGATAAGAGTAGCGGACTCTTCGGCACGCCTCAAGGCCTCTTTCAGCCTAGCTATCTCTTCACGAGTGGAATCTAAGGAGCTGAGTAACTCGGCTCTGCCGGCATCCTTCTTCGCCAGGGTAGCCATCAGCTGCGCAACAGAATGCTCACGTGATCGAAGCTCGCTGTCGATGGAAGATCTCAGGTCATGCCATTACGTCAGCCTATCCTCCATCTGAGAGGATACAAAAGAGGAAGCTCCACCAGCCTTCAACTCCCTCAGCTCTCGGATCTCTGACTCCAGAACAGCGAATTCGGCAGTAAAGGAATCGGCCAACTCTGGATGTCCCTCTTCCCTCATCATCATCATGTGACGAGAAAAGGAACGCCTGAATTGATCGAAACAGTACTCTCTGTGAAGAAGCTTCTCAATCATGCCGTTATAAAAGGTGGTAAAAAAGCCAAGGTCGATACGAAAAACGTCTCTGTCTGGATCGGTATTGGCCAGAAGGGCGCGGACACGCTCATACAAAGAAGATCGAGATCCTGCAAGCAGCGATATAGAAAGCTAAGGGATTATCGAGTACGATGAGGAAATTCAAAGTCAAATTCTGAGCGTACTTATGCCGACGGAGGTTCCCTCAGGCTGAGGTCCGACAGACTCTGGGATAACGACAGGGGTGGTCATGGAGGGTATATCAACCCTTGTAGGCAGATCAGTCATCCCTCCCGGCTGTGGCAGAGAAACACCGCCCTCATGTAAGCTATCAGCTCCAGTAACCGTAGTAGCATCAGGCATAACGCCTGGTCCTATAGTTACACTTCTTCATTAGTCAAAATGGAAAGTGGGATGAAAAAGAAAAAAAAAGAAAATGAAGGGAATCGGATATATACCTGTGAATGAATCACTCCCAAAGAGTGGTCTCACAGTCCCTCTGGAAGTCTGTTCAGCCAGCATGTCGGCTAATAATCCGGCGTCAGGTTTTGAGGAACTTGGTGCAGGAGCATATCCCTGTTCCTTGAAACCTACATCATGGAAGGCTCCGTCCCCAGCTGGCTTTTCTATCACAACATCTGCAGGGCAACCCAGATGTTGGAGATATGTATAAAAAGATAAGGAGGAAAGGAAAGCTTCGAAATACCTGCAGCAGGAACAGAGGATTCTCTTTCTCCATGACGGAGGAGGGCATCATCGGATGTAGGTATGCCTGAGTATGGACCGGCGGGCTCAACACCGTCTGTCTGCTCAAGATCAATGTTTAGATCGATGCCCAAGGAGCCGTCATGAAGGACGTCGCACATCTACTGCATGAAGCAGTCCATGTTATCAGACCCAGGGAATACTGGATCCGGTGGAAGCTCGCCCTCTTCAAAGAACCCTGAAGCATGAAACATGATTACGAATCCCAAAAGGTAAATCACCTTAAAGCAATAAAAAGGTGTACAACAAGATGATACCTTCCTCTCCACCGGCAATGTCGCCTAAATCCACTCCATGAGGACGCTGGCCGACGGGTGGTTTGTGAGCGATCTTCTTCCTTTTCAAGGTACCAGCCCTCCTAGAACCGACAGATCGGTCATGCACGGACTGGCCACACGTCTCAACATGTGTGGGGACTGGGTCATTGGGTCCCGAGCTCGTATAACGAGAAGCGAGCGACTCATCAACTGTCCAGCCTAAAGTAATAATGGTCATCAAACGAGCAAAGATCTTTCATTGATACCAATTGGAATTAAGAGAGGAAATCAAAGGGCATGACAAACCTGCATCAAGTTCTTCTTGGTTGGTGTCTGTGTCCACATATCCCTCCTCAAGAGTCTCGTCGCCATCCGTAGCAAGGAGCTCGTCATCAGCTTTGCTTGGAAGAGGAGAGTGGGCAGGCCTCTTCCCCTGCTTCCGAGCAAGCTCAGCCTTGCGAGCAGCCATAATAGCAGCCTGAACCGAGCGTTCGGACTGTAATTCTGAAAGACTCCTCACCCCTACGGATTCATAGGCGGAAAGGAACCACTTGCAGCTGAGGAAAGTAATCATCGGCTTGCGTCTATATGAAGGGAGAGCAAAATGGGCTCCAGTGCAGCCCACCATAGTCCATAACCATGCTCGTACACCGTCAATAAGCCCTCCCTCAAACCTCAAACTTCGGCTGGGATTCCCAACATATAGTTGGTCATAGCCGAACTGACGAGCAAAACGGCAAGGGAGATAAGGCTCTATGTGGCACCGATTCTTCACCCGGAGAACAAGATATTCGATACGGATGTTCACCAGCCAACGGAAGCAACCGACGTCGAGCACAGTACGGTCACTCCTGGGTTTCTCCTCGTCGACCAGCACGTCGCCGTAGCGACCCGAGAAATGAGGAAAACATTTGAAGAACTCCCAGCTCTTGCGAACTTGGAGTTCTTGTTGTACATCACTGAATTTCTTCCCAAGCCACTTGCTCCTCTCCAACAGCTGGATGAAAGGAACGGGAACATCAACAGCACTGGGTGCTGACATTAGGCCAGGACGGTGAAGAACGAGCCATGCCATCAGATACGCGTAGGGAAGCTCGACCTTCGGACAAATGAGCTCGGTCGATGGTTCAGGACCCACCTGAGTAAAACCACTAACCACGCTCCTAAGCCCGCAATGGATGCTGGCAACCATCGCTGAGAGCAGATAAAGTTCCCTCCCATAAGCTAGTTGAACCGCGGGGAAGAGCACTTCAAGAGGTAAGGCATCCGAAGCCTGGTGCGGAACAACACACTTCTTCAACCAGAGGGCAAGGTAGCCTGCTAACAGAGACCGAGGCTCAATGGACTTCTGTGCACGGCGGAGGAACGAGCGAAACTTGGTCCCTGCAGGGAAAGCTCCCTCAGCACGGGCAATGGTGTAGGAACGAGCCTCGCTCTTCTCCATCAACTCGTTAATAGCGGTGAAGGTCAAGACATCTAACTCACGAATGGTCCCGCTAGAATCACCCTCCAAATTCTAGAACAAATAGGAAGCAAACTGCTTCAAGCTGACCTTCTTCTTCGTCTTTGCTGGAGGGGAACTCTGGATCAAGGAGGTGTGATAATGACAGGTGAGGTCCCAGAGAGTGTCATACATATCGGGATTATCTTTCTTCAACCACCCCAACTGCTGGTTCGAAGGAAAGTACTCCTGATAGGGGCAATCTCCCATCGGAAGACCGAAAACCTGATGCATCTCATGGAGGGCCAACCCTAACTCTCCGTCGCTGGTCAGGAATGTGTTGCTATCAGGCATATACGTCTCTAACAATGCCAAAAAGTGGCGACAGCTGACTGGGAGCCCGTGCATGGTGGCTCGTATAGGTGCATACAATCCACTACTCTTCAAGTCGTTCTCCCAGCGCCCCAAAACGTAACCGGTCATGCTGGTCCACCATCCCTTGGCTAATGAAGAAGCCCAACCATAGCATCGGTAGTCTGGTGGGGGCAGCCTTCTCCCGAGGAGAGCCAGACGGTTCCTCACGGTAGGAGCAGTTGCTGACACCTCGCCTGGGGTGCAGTGTTAAGACCCATAATCCCGGGTCGAAGGCCACGAACATGATGATATCCGCCAGAACCAGGAGTCTTGCCATGAGAAGCATACCCGCACTGAACTCGTTCAGCGTCATCAGTGAGGTGCCAAGACATCCGTCGCTCCACGGCTTGTCCCTCCAAATGAGTGAAGGAACATTGACGAAGGATGGAGGGAATGTACAAAAGAGCTCCCTCATCAAGAGTCAGCCAGTGCTCCTTAGTAAGAGTCAATATGGCGGGATCCTCGGTGCGATCTCCGAACAGAAAATCCGGCTTCTTCAAAGCCTGAGTGGAGGAAGAATCCGCGGTAAGGGGAGCATCGGTGATGAGTTGGCGTAAACAGTGACGCCCTCCATCCCGTATCAAGCGACAGGATTCGTCTGAACGATCTCTGTCGAACTGCGGGAGTGGATCAATGGCCTGCCTAATAGAAGCCGAAGAGAAGACCTGACGGCTGCAACCGGTATTGGCATGAGAAGGAAGGCTACCACCGGGAAACTCAACTGCAACAAATCACAAGGATAGAATCAGAAAATCTATCTCATAAAGGCGAAATGAGATTGTTCGCGGGATAATTAGAGAGACGATTTCGAGTGTCCTACACCGGGAGGACGGCATGAGTCATCACGTAAATACCGTGAGGACACACACCGACCTGTAAGGTGTAAGACGACACGAGATCGCCCCAATATATCCGAAGACTTGAATTGGCTAAGCAAAACAAGTCCGTAACCTTAACCCCCGCGAGAGGGGTATCGGTTCTTCCTTCATGTTCCGCGAAGAGGTCAATCGGGGATACAGAAAATATAAATCCTCACCCCCGAAGAAAGAGGCCGCTGAAGAAGATACAGCGGGAGCCTCCTCCTCGCTGTGCTGCGAATGGGAGCGACTCCTGGAAGGTCGAGAGCGACGAGGAGACATCGCGAACCTGCAATAAAAGGCAATACATCAGGTACAATATGCAGACACGAAATATTGAAAAAGGGAAATTAAGCACTTGAACTAAAATCCTATAAATAAATAGGATTTTATAGTTGAAGTCTAATTAAACCTACAAATTTCGTGCGCACGAAACGATAATTGTCGTTTTCGCGGTGAATTTTGGTGAAATACCCAAAATACCCCTCGTGTTCAAGGCCAAATTCGGGTCAAGGACACGCGTAATCTGGGTCATGGTCATCATATTCGATCATCTAACACCCCGGTACCCCACAATTTTGGTTAAATTTTGCAAATAAACCCTTTTGTAGAATTTGGTCAATTTTGTATAAAAACCCTTCTACAATTTTTTCGTTTGGTTGCCACATACCATTATCAAAAATTTGGTCACAAGTTTGTGGTCTAAACTCCTTGGATTTCAGCCCCAAAGTTGCTGCCCTTTTGCAAATGAGCCCCTCCAAAACATTTATGGGCTGTTTTGCAAATAAACCCCTCAAACAACTCTTTGATCCTCTTGCATAAAGCACCCCCCCACATTTCTTAATCAAATGGACATGAATCCAAGCCCCAAAATTGCAGTTCCATTTTTGCATAAAACCCCCCACGAATTTTGTAAATAAGCCCTCCAAAATTCGGCCACATTGCCTCTTTTGCACAAAAAAACCCCAAAACATTGTGCATACACAACCCCTAGCCTACTACAAGCATAAAGATGCAATCTTTACAAAAAATGAGAGGATTGTGAAGGGGACTTACCGAATCAAAGGGGTTTTCTTCGAGCTTAGGGATGTATGAAAAAACCCTAATCGAAGGAGGAGAAGTCTCGGCCAATAGGGTGCCCACAAAACCCGACCTTGCCTTGAGGAGTTGATGAGTTCTTGAAGGCAAATCAATGGAGGATAGCTTGCTTGGAGGAAGAAGAACAACAAAAACGAAAATGGATGAGGGGAGTTCGGTTTTGGAGCCAAAGAAGAAGAGGAATTCTCTTTGAATTTTGAATTAAAGGGGGAGGAACAAGTAAAACAAAGGAGGAACAAGACAAAACAAGAGGGGGGGACCGCGAAAAAGCAAAGACACCCCTAGGGGTGTCTCGACAAAACCGAGACACCCCAAGGGTATCTCGGCTTTGCCGAGACACCCCAAGGGTGTCTCGGCCTTGCCGAGGCACCCCGGGGGTGTTTTGACCCGGTTTTGACCCCCAAACATTTTTCTGACCCCCCAATGCTTTTCTGAACCCCGGATTCGCCGATTTTTCACCAATCGTCGGATATGTCGACGAAATCCACACAAGTCAACGATTGGCGATTCTAAACCCTAGGGTAGACGCCGGTCAACGCATAACCCCAGGTCAACGCCGGTCAGCGCGTTGCGACAAAAGTCAATGCACGGCGATTCCAAACCCTCGGGTAAACGCCGGTCAATGCGTAACCCCAGGTCAACGCCGGTCAGCGCGTTGCAACAAAAGTCAACGCACGGCAATTCGAAACCCTCGGGTAAACGCCGGTCAATGCGTAACCCCAGGTCAACGCCGATCAGCGCGTTGTGACAAAAGTCAACGCACGGCGATTCGAAACCCTCGGGTAAACGCCGGTCAACGCGTAACTCCAGGTCAACGCCGGTCAGCGCGTTGCAACAAAAGTCAACGCACGGCGATTCGAAACCCTAGGGTAGACGCCGGTCAACGCGTAACCCTGGGTCAACGCCGATCAGCGCGTTGCGACAAAAGTCAACGCACGGCGATTCTAAACCCTCGGGTAAACGCCGGTCAACGCGTGACCCCAGGTCAACGCCATTCAGCGCGTTGTGACGAAAGTCAACGCGTTATGAGGAAAGTCAACACGCTACGACAAAAGTCAATGTTTGATGATTCAAAACCCTAGGGTCAACGCCGGTCAACGCGTAACCCTAGGTCAACGCCGTTTTACGCGTTGCGACGAAAAGTCAACACACAGTGATCCGAAACCCCAAGTCAACACGATGTGACAGGGATAGTAAGTTCAAAAGTCAACCCAATGACACGAGCCAAACTTAACTCACCAGCTGTAGACTCGAGATTCCGACGACGGCCAGGCGATAAACGCAGCGCCGGAAAAACTTCGGTTATTCGTCAAAGCATCGGATAAATTGAAAATCGAAGGAGCCGAGAGTTGAAGCTAACCACAGGTCCTTTATGCCGACTGAAGGCCGGACTAATCATATCCAAAGTATTCCGGTCTCTTCTATAAAAGAAACGAGTCCGGAACACTTTGGAGGGGGTATCTGTAGGCATCAAAAATTGCCGATAGGTCCCCACGAACAGCTCAGTGTTAGGGAACGACGATGAACATCACTACCCGGTTCACAAGAGTTCAATTGACATCGGTGAGTGCCTGAAGCGAATCGACGAGCTACGTGAGCCGATAGAATTTCAGAATAACGGGGATACGGACTGACCGGGAACCCCACAACCGCTGCAAAAGGAGCAACGCCCTTCGTGTCCCGTTCGCCCCACTGATAATCCAACTATCGGGATCGACAGAGCTCTTCGTTAGAATTCCAACGCATCCGAAATCACTCAAATCCGAGTTGGGACGAAAAGTCAACGGCGGAACAACGGCGGACAGTCTCGGACTGAACCGAGGCACCCGACGGTGTCCCGGCGAGGTCGAAACACCCGAGGGGTGTCTTGGAAAAACCAAGACACCCCAAGGGTGTCTCGGCTAAGCCGAGACACCCTAGGGTGTCTCAGCCTGGCCGAGACACCCCAGGGGTG
>BQKN01049202.1:0-17627 GCA_022839385.1 Asparagus kiusianus | reverse complement strand
ACTTTGGATCGCTCAGAAACGACAAATAATCGTTTTGTGCATGAAAACAAGGTTTCCAAACCAAAGATAGGTTGCTCAAATCACGGCAGTGATGAGCTGTACTATCAAAATAATAATTCAAGAAAGAGGATTGCCCGAGAAGGTGAGTCTCATTGCGCATGCGAAAGACTTATCAAGGCAGTACTGACGGAATGCGATTGTTCAACAAAACGAGTTTCAGTATTCCAGAGACTTTCGACTGAAGCGTCAAAATCCAAGGTGAGACGTTTCAACCGGAGAAAGCTGGCAGTGCAGCAGGATGAATTCCCTGAGGTCACCATTAATATGACCGGCAGAGGAAAACAACATCTAGTCAACCCAGACCCTGATTTCTCTTCAGAAGGAAGAGTTGAGCAGGGTCTTTCTCAAAGAATGAAGCGGTTGCAACGAAGGGCCAACCGACGTCGAGACTACAAGAGGATGCACGAAGGTTTGTCATCGGAAGACGAATTGTCAGATAATTGTTCTGCGGTCGCTTCAGATGACACCGCATCCAGTGTGGGGCGAGCGAGAGAATCATTCGCCATCACGCCAGACTTATTAGCTCAAATTCTGCAAGAAGCATTGGCCAAACAACGCGAGGAGATCAGAGCTGAAATCAAAATGGAGATGGAGTTGACGATGCAGCAAGTACGAGATTTGCAGGTTCAACAAAGTCAACCGGAATCGAACCAAAAAGCAGAATCCAGCAAACGCAATGCTAAGCTTGTACACATAACTGAGGATGATGACAAAGAAGACGAAACTGTCTTTGATGATCCTCCTCCAGACAAAGACGATTCTGGAAGCGGTCCGGTTAAATCAACTACTCAAATTCTCTTGAAGAAGAGTGAGGAAGAAGATAAGAAGATGCATGATCTTGAAAGCAAAGTCAATGCTCTGATGACGGCCCAGGAAGTGAAGAAGACGGGCATTCCATACCCGTATCCGAGGGAGTGGGATTTGATTCCTTATCCCCCAAAATTTAACTTGATTAACTTTACTCCTTTTGATGGCAGGGGTTCACCAACTCAGCACTTGATCTATTTCAAGTCACATCTTGGCGCAATATCAGGAAATGAAGCCCTGATGGTCCGGTCATTCGTAGGAACCCTCCGCGGGTCTGCCTTCGATTGGTACCGACGCCTGAAACCTGGAAGCATCACCAGCTGGGGAGATATGGAAGAACTGTTTCTCACCAACTTTTTCGACGATGACATAGAAGTTTCCATTGGTTCGTTGTTGGACGAGAAGCAGAAGAACGGGGAATCGGTCGACGTGTTTGTCAAACGATTCCGGAACAAAGCGGTGAACTGCAGAGATCCACTCACCGAAGAATTCATCCTACAGACATGTCATAACAACCTGTCTTTAGATGTGCTGGAAATAATGGGGGTTGTGCCCTCTAAGACCTGGAAGGAGTTGAAGGTTAGAGGTGAACAAGCTGAACGATTTCTCAAAAGAAGGAATTTGGAGAGAGGTCAGCCACCAGCTAACAACCAAAATCAGAAACAAAACTTCAATCCTCAAGGCAGAGGAAGAGGGTCGGGACCCGCTGTCGATGCGCATCAAACGTCACAGCAGCCACCACAACCGCAGCAGTCTTCATTCCAGTTAGCGCCGAATCAGAGTCAACAACCACAGAAGCAATTTAAACCATCGGAACCCAGATTCCCGAAGGAGTATTCGTTCAAAGATGATGAGGTCCCAGTTATCTTCAAATACCTGCTGGAGAATAACAAGATTAAGCTTCCACCGGTCACAAACCAAGAAGAAGCAACGAAGATTAATGACCCAAAATACTGTGCATATCACAGGAGGATCCACCATCCCACTAAAGCGTGTTATGTCTTGAAGGACAAAATACAAACCTTAATCGATGTGGGTATTGTGACACCAAAGCCGAAAGAGAAGAAGGTGGGCGCAAATGCGGTCTCCATTAGCTTCGGATCAGTTCCCTTATCGTGGTTTCAAGCCGAGCCAGTGTCAGAGGTAAAGATGCAAATTATCAATGATGATCCTTACGGACAGCGCCAAAAAGGGTTAGTATCACATACGGCCCCTAACGGCGAAATCCTTTGGGTTCATCCGGATCTGCTTGAAGATGAACAGTGGACAACATCCACATCGAAGAAGAAGTCGAAAAGCAAGGGAAAGGAGAAGTCCTGTTACGGAGCCTCGGCAATTCCTGAAAAGAACGATGAGGAGATAGCAGCTCTACCACTTTCGGATGAAGAGCAAGAAGTTTTCGCGACAAGGGGTGGAAATGAATACCATTACCAGTATCCTGAAGCTCCTAATCCTAATGGTAAAACTCTGGCAGAACTGGGAGTGGATACGACCCCACCCGTAGCAACCGAGAGACCTCATAGAGTTGTTAAGCAGAAAGAAAAGGAACCTCAACCCAAAGAAGTTCAAATTCCGAAGCAGTCTCGTTTCAATAAACCAATTGGACGAGACAAACCGGAAAGTTCAAATGCTCCATACCGTTTCGACGTTATGACTCAGTTAGCCAATATCCCAGCAAGGATCACACTATACGAGTTATTGCGTCTTTCGAAAGAAACCAGGATAGCATTGCAAGAAGCCTTGGCTGATTCTGAGGTATTCCTCACTCAGGTCAAACCAACTCCTGAAGAGCCAGAGTCGTCAGTGCAACATTGTAATCTGGCAGCCACCAAATTCCCTTGCATCGCTTTCACAAAAGAAGATATGCAAGTCAGGAATTCAAAGCATGATAGGCCGTTATATTTCACAGGATATATCGGTTCGAGCACGGTCAACCGGATTCAAGTCGATCCGGGTTCCGCTGTTAGCATCATGCCACTCCGGTTGATGTACCACCTCGGGATTCCCGCCAGCAAGTTAGCCTCAACGGGAACTATCATTTATGGATTCAACACTAGCGGGTCAAGACCGTTAGGAAAAATCCGGGTGAAGTGTCAACTCGGAGATTTGAAGTCTGAGGTCACATGCTATGTGATCGACGCAGAAACTTCCTATAATTTACTGTTGGGTCGTCCATGGATCCACGGTAATCTTATAGTTCCCTCTACTCTCCATCAGTGTCTGAAGTATGTCGACACTAATGAGGAGGTCAAGACGGTGGTCGCGGATAAGCAACCATTCAAGGGGTTAGAAAACTATTTTACTGACTCCCTTCTGTATGGTGCTGAGTCCGATACTGAACCATCGGCCCATGGCACGGACAGCGGAGAAGAAGCTGATACCGAAGCTGGGCTCGATTATAGTGAAGGTCTTGTAATAAATGACATTGAACCTCTTGTAATCGATCTTGACGGTGATGAATCGTCGGACGAAAGTTGTAACTGGCAACTTGCCGATGAAATAATAAAGAATGATTTAGAGTATTCGCCTTGTCTTGATAATGTTATACAGGAACTGTATGATAATCCTAATCTACATATGCCACTTCGCTCGTCTTGCACGGCAACGAAGTATCTGCAAAATTCAGCCGGAACAACGCTAATCCTACCTGCAAAGACAGGGGGTGAAAAAGAAGTAATCTTTGGGAAGGGGAATCCATCCCCATCTCCTAATCTTTTTTTAGATAGCAATTCAGATGATGAAAAGCCTGGATGGCATTTCTCTCGGTATAGTTGGCAAGCTAATGATTACATGGAGAGGCAAGGCTATGACCTCTCACTTGGTGAAGGTCTTCATTTTGGTCAAGGAGTTAGGGTTCCACCCCGTTCTACTTATGTACCAAAAGGAAAACCGGATAATTATTATACTCATAATAGAGGTCTGGGTTATAATTCGTCATCTGATGATGAAGATTGCCAACAGATCATTAGCCAATTGATAAATGGAAGCGGGCATTCATCCGATACTTCAATGTAGGACTCCGACACGAGCATCGGAGAGAGATTCAAAGCCTTAATGTCGAACATGGCGACAGTTGATCCTTCTACAACTGAAGAAGATGATCAGTTGCCTATTTGGGAAGACCCATGGACGCATTATATGAATATCCAATATGGCGACCGATTTGAACAAAGAGAACCTCCGACTGAGGATAAAGTGGTCCAAATTAATATGGGTGACGACACTAATCCGAAACCTATATTTATCAGTGGTGACCTTCCACAGGACGAGAAAGAAGAGTTAATCGCCCTCATTAGAGAGTATATCGACGTTTTTGCTTGGAATTACGAAGATATGCCGGGACTCGATCCGAACGTAGCAATGCACACCCTCAATATAAAATCGGATGTTAAACCTGTCAAACAACAACAAAGACGGTTTTGTCCGCAAATTATGGAGGCGATAGAAGCTAAAGTCAAGAAGTTGATCGACTCAGGTTTTATCAGAGAAGAACAACATCCTGAATGGCTAGCTAACATTGTTCCAGTTCTTAAAAAGACCGGAAAGATCAGAATCTGTATTGATTTCAGAGATCTGAATGCCGCCTGTCCTAAAGATGACTTCCCACTACCAATTACGGACGTCATTATTGACAATACTTGCGGATTCGAGAGAATGTCATTTATGGATGGTTTCTCAGGGTATAATCAAATCAAGATGCACCCAGACGATGAAAAGCATACAGCATTCAGAACACCCATGGGGGTCTTTTGCTATACGGTTATGCCTTTTGGTTTAAAAAATGCTGGCGCCACGTACCAACGAGCCATGACGCAAATCTTTCAAGAACATCTGCGGAAGACCGTTGAATGCTATGTTGATGATTTGGTCGTTAAGAGTCGTGATAAAAAAGACCACATTAATGATCTGAAGACGATGTTTGATCTGATGAGAACTCATCAGCTAAAGATGAACCCGACTAAATCCTTCCTAGGAATGTCGAGCGGTAAATTTTTTGGATTCGTCGTCACCACAAAAGGTATTCATATTGATCCTGACAAAGTGAAGGCGATAAATGAGCTGCAACCCCCGAGAAATCTTAAAGAACTCAGAGGATTGCAGGGTCGATTGGCATATATCCGTCGATTTATATCAAATCTGTCCGGAAAATGTCAACCATTCTCTAAACTTGCAAAGAAAGGCGTGTCATTCATTTGGGACGAAGCATGTCAAAAGGCGTTCGAGGATATTAAAGCATATCTAGCGAACCCACCTATTCTCGTTGCACCGAAATCGGGCAGATCGTTTCTGATTTATGTCAAAGCGACAAGCCATTCGTTAAGTGCATTACTTGCACAAGACGACGATAACGGTCACGAACAAGCAGTATATTACTTGAGTCGCACATTGGTAGGAGCTGAATCTCGCTATCCAATGATCGAGAAGGAATGCCTTGCGTTGGTATTCGCCGTCCAGAAAATGCGACACTATTTAGTTGGGCAGACGATTTATGTTATTTCCAACATAAACCCTGTCCGCGTATTCATGACCCAACCAGCATCCATGAATTGGCGTTTAGCTAGATGGGCTCTACTTTTATCGCAATATGACTTGTACTTTAAACAACAAAAATCGGTTAAAGGACGAGCTATTTGCGATCTTCTGGCGGAAAATCCTACAAAGGATATAGTCGAATTGTATGACGATCTGCCAGATGAAACTCACGAAGTTAATACTACCTCACATCAACAAGTGTGGCAGTTGTACTTCGATGGGGCTTCTCGCGCAACCAATGTGGCAAGCGCACCCGGATGTTCTAAAATCTCCTCAGGAGTGGGGGTCGTTTTAGTTTCCCCGGAAAAGCATGTTTTGCCTAGAGCATACTCGTTGACCGGACCATGTTCTAATAATGTGGCCGAATACAATGCATTAATAATTGGACTCAATTTTGCCAAAGAGCTGGGGGTCGAATACCTTGAAGCTTTTGGGGATTCTCAATTGGTAGTTAATCAAATTCGAGGAGAGTATGAAGTCAGAAGTCCAGACCTGATTCCATACCATCAGGTGGCCATTGAAATGGCAAACTCGTTTGAAGGATTTTTTATCGAGTACGTTCCACGTCTCCAAAACGCGTATGCAGACGCACTGGCGGCATTGTCAGTATCATTGGCTCAACCTCCCGAAACAGAGCAATTGATTACAGTGAGAACTCACCAGCTTATCGTTCCAATCTACGACTCAGATGTTAAAGAAGTATACTCAACAGGAGTTGAACCTGAGGTTCGAGATTGGCGTTTCCCAATTATCGACTACGTCCTACATGGTATATTACCTGAAGATGTAAGAGAAAGGGAATCAATTCGGCGAAGAGCACCGAGATTTTACTATAACGCCACGGCACAAATGTTGTATCGACGATCGTACGACGGTCTTTTACTTCGTTGTCTATCCGGCAAAGAAGCAGAACAAGCACTCAAAGAGGCGCATAACGGAATATGCGGTGCGCATCAGCCCGGTCCTAAACTTTGTGATCGACTTAGAAGAATCGGGTATTATTGGCCAACTATGGTGAAGGATGCAGTTGACTACGCACGACGATGTGAAGTATGTCAGTTACATGCAAATTATATGCATCAACCTCCTGAGTATTTGCACCCGTCGGCAACGTCGTGGCCATTCGAAACTTGGGGAATGGATATCGTAGGTCCTATCTTCCCACCATCGGTTAAAGGGGACCGCTTCATTTTGGCAATCACCGATTACTTCTCGAAATGGGCAGAAGCAGTTCCACTTAGAGAAGTAAAGACGAGTGATGTTATTAAGTTTATCAAACACCATATTATATATCGGTATGGTGTTCCAAGGCGAATAGTGCATGATAATGGTCCCCAATTCGTCAGCAACGCATTCATCAAGTTCTGCGGCAAATTCGGGATTAAGGACGTTTCATCGACGGCTTATAACCCTACGGCTAATGGATTGGCTGAAGCTTTTAATAAGACCATCATCAAGATTCTGGCAAAATTGGTGAAAACCAATAAACGAGATTGGGACGACAAACTCGGTGAAGCCTTATGGGCTTATCGTACAACTGTCCGTACACCTACCGGAACAACTCCATACGCCTTAACATATGGATGTGAAGCTGTTCTCCCATTGGAAATACAGATTCCTTCTCTCCGTATCGCCCTCGCAACGGGAATGACGACGGAAGAACATCATCAGAAACGTCTCGAGGAATTAGAGATGTTAGATGAGAAGCGCTTGGAAGCTCAACAACAGATCGAGTTTTATCAGGCCAGAATTTCTCGGACTTTTGATAAAAGGGTCCGACGACGAAGTTTTAAAGAAGGAGATCTAGTTCTTGCTGTCCGAAGACCTATGATTCTCACTTCCAAGAAAAAAGGAAAATTTGAACCCAAATTGGAAGGACCGTTTGTAATAGAAACAGTCTATTCAAATGGTGCATACTGTCTGGTCACTCAAAACGGTAATAAATTGATGATGCCAATAAATGGGAAGTTCCTGAAAAAGTATTACCCATAATACGTTCAGGATAACCTATGTAAAACGGAAAGTTCCTAGAGAGTCCTATGCGGGATATTTCGGGATAATCCGTCATCAGTTGATTATCATGAATAAAAATGAAAATGATCATATGAATAAGATGTTTTTGCTAATTTTGTTGAGATGAGATTTAATGACAGTTGATCTTTCCTCACGAAATCTTGTAACACGATCATGGAAGGGGAGACTCGAGGATTCGTAACCCCACGCCATGGAACCTCCACCGATCAGACCAACTAAAAGTCATCGGTCTATCAAATTTTTGTGTGTGAAATCAAAATTTCCCACTGAGTGATTGGTACAAATCAGCAAACTCGTTGTTAACTGTGCCCTACCCCTATTCTTCGTTTGGTTAAACCTTCCTACAGTTAGGACCAAAGCCAAAATCCCCTCTCGATTCGTTCCATGAACGAGAAGTCCACAAACTGAATAATCAAACCTTATGACAGTTAGGGTTATTCAAACCAATTCGGATTCCCTAAGTGGAGATCCCACTTTGAGTTTCCTTCGCATCAGGAGATAGAATATAAAATTCTTCCTCTCCATTTCTGGGTTTATCTCTACCAACAAACAAGAGACCAGGAGATAGAATATAAAATTCTTCCTCTCCATTTCTGGGTTTATCTCTACCAACAAACAAGAGACCAGGAGATAGAATATAAAATTCTTCCTCTTCATTTCTGGGTTTATCTCTACCAACAAACAAGAGACCAGGAATCAGAATGTGAAATTATTCCTTTTCCAATTTTGGGTTTTTCTCTACCAACAAACAAGAGACTCTGAACTGGAATATCCGAGTTCTTTCTTCACAAACTCAGGTTAGTTTTCATAGAAAACATGACCGACCTACACTTTAAAATCCATGTCATTCACACATAGGGGATGTTATCTCTACCCCTTATTAGAGATAAGTCTACATCTAACACATGTAGCCTACACATTCAATGCTGTAGTTTAAAGTCTAAAAGAATTTAAGTCTTTTAGCTCAACGTTATATGTGAAACGGACTTAGATAATTCACATACTAGCCCGATTCAAACGGTAATCGGTAAAGGCATATCAAATCCGTTGATGGCTGAGGATTTGCCAAAAATCCTATAAGTATTATGGTTATTTATCCCAAACAAAAGTGAATAATCATAATAAAATTTCAATGAGCAAGAAAGTTCACTATATTAACCAGAAGAGTTCAAACAAAACAGCGTAAAAAGAAATGTTTTCAAGATTACAATAACTTGTAATGGCGAAGTTCATCTTCTAATTGGGAAAGCTTTGTGGCATAAGCCAGTTCAAGCTCAGGTATCAGATTGGCTTTAAACTTCCTTTCATCGATGCTTTGAATTCTGGCAACCTCTTGTTCTTTGTCAGCAAAAATCTTGTCCTGAAGATTCAGCTGTCGGAGTGTATCCACCTCAGCTCGAGTTACCTCCGCTATATCAGACTCCAAAGTTTCACAAGCATCCCTAACTTTGGAGAGTTGCTCCTCTAATTGGGCTATCTCTGCTCGACGTGACTCCAAGTCACGATACAAGTCTGCCTTGATTTGCGTCTTCGTAGCAGCACTCACCCGGAGTTGATTAATGCGAGTTCTCAGCATTTGAAGATCAGATTCGGCGGATCTTTGAGAATCGCGCCACGCCTGCAACTTCAGGTCCATTTGGGAAGCAATGTACGAGGACGAGCCATTAACGCGAAAATTCTGCAACTGCTCGATATGTTGTTTAAGATCAACTAAATAAGCTTCAATTGAGTCTGATAATTCAACGCATCCATGTGCTCTAATTCCGGATACGTGATGATCGAGAGACTTCTTGAAAGGTTCAAAGGATGAACCTTTAAGGAGAATTCGATCAACCACAATGTTCAAGAAAGTAACAAAGCTTTGAACGTCAGCACCAATAACGGCTTGATCCGGATCTTCATCCGCCAATAAAGCTTGAATGCGATCAGACAATGATAAAGGGCTATAAAATGAACAGATGAAAAGAATTTAAGATATACAAGCCTGCGTATAACAGCGAACGGAAACATATTAAGTTCGTTAGAGAATATCATGATTGAGTTACCTTGGCTTGGCAAGACTACAGAGGGTTCTATAACAACTGGGGCTTGCTCAGAAATGGCACTCGGCTGTTGATCAACTACTTCAGATGTTGGTTCATCTGAAGCCCCTAATGACTCAGGACCCGGAGTTATAATTCCGTGAGGGACAATTTCTATAAAAAAAGAAAGGGATGAATCAATATTCTACTCTATTAATTTGATTCCGAAATGCATCAAAGACGAGACATACCAAGTTGAGGTGAAGTCACGAGAAGTTGCTCTTCTACGGTAACCTTCGACCCTCCCATTTCATGAACAGCCGAGGTCGGATCAGAAGTTATAACGGGTTCAGCTTCGACAACATCAGAAGTTGGAGGAACAGTAGGTGGTGGTTCAACTACAGCTGGAGGGCCTGCCAAAAGTATAAAACCCAAGCCTTCAGGTTGATCACATTCACAAAGGACAGTAGATGCATCAACTTCATTTGTTGGTCCTACGTCTAAAATTCCCATTTCAGTCATAAATAAATGGGAAATACAACTTAATTAAAAATTTAAGTCCGAGAGTACATACCTTCCGACGTACCTACTTCAGTTGAATCAACTTGAGTAGTTGGTCCTGCAGTAGCGGAGGGAATCGGAGATGACAATATATCGGAAATCTTCTGATGTGCATCATCGGAAATATCAAGATCAAAATCACGTTCATCAAAATCTCCGATATTTATATCATGAGTAAGTTCCGTGTCTCTCGGTTCATTGACAGGCGTGTCTGTTAAGCGGAAGGATCTGTCAGTACATGTGCAAGGAATATGAGGGAATCAAGACAAACAAAACCAAGATTACCTTCAACAGCGGGTATAGGTTCAGCGGCGCTACTACTCACACTCACCTCCTTTAGTTTGACTAAAAGAAGATAAAGCGCACAAGTTAGTAGAAGAGGAACACGTTCCGATTCATCTATTTTCCGAAAATATCCTCCAAATGAAGAAGCACATGTACCTGTCTCGGTAGTTGGAGAGGACGGTGCGACAACCGGAGGAATGGTGGCGTCCACATTGATGGGTCCTTCACTCACTGCTTGGTGTACTTGTTGAGTGAAGCCGGATTCATCAACGTCCATCAAACCCGGAGAAGAGGGCTCTGGCATAATTTCCCCTTCCTCTTCTGGTTCAACTACAATAATGAAAAGAATGAATAAATTTTAACTTCAAAAGATAAAATGACGGAGAAGAAATGACAAAGAGAGTTTACCTCCTTCATCAGCTGGAAGGTCTTGGAGGATTTCCTCTTCACGTAAAGGAGAAAGTCGGTGTTGCCGACGGGCAGCCTTCTTAATCCTCTTTGACAAATGAACATCTCCAGAAACTTCTGAACCTTCATGGCGAAATTTGGTTCGTGGCTCAATTCCTTGAGCAGGACGGGATTGAACTTCAGAAGGAGCAGAAGGCCGAGACCTCTTTCTACTAAGGAGCGGAGCAATTTGTTCTTCTTCTTCTGTTTCTTCCTCCCCCACGGGCCATCTAATAGTCATCTTGTTGGTAGACGACAAAGGAATGTCCTTCTCCATCATTCGTACACCTTGTGAGGGAATACTTGGTGATTGGGGGGAAGATGCCCGACGAGTTCGGTGAGCCACAGGAGAAGAAGGAATGTTGGCCTCTCCTCCGCTTCGCGTTTCATCCTCCTCACTAGAGGTGTCAAAGTCGTCGCTTTCCTCAGAGTCAAGTGCTTGTTTTCCTTTGCGGGAAGACGTAGCGGGCTCCTTTCCTTTCCCAGATACAATTCTCCGAACCACAGCTTCAGATTCTAGTTCGGAAATCTTTTTCTTTGGGACAGGAGTGTTGGCAGCTAAAACCCATCGACAATAAAGAAAAGTCAAAAGAATATCGGGTTCAGCGACAGGCAAGCTAAATTGAGCTCCTGTACATCCAGCAACATTCCAAAACCAAGCTCGCACTCCATCAATGAGGCCTCCGCAATTTATCAACCACTTATTGGAATTCCCAACGTACAGTTGATCATAGCCGAATTGTCGCGCAAAACGACAAGGAAAATAAGGCTCAATCCTGCAGAGATTCTTCGATCGGAAAACATTATAACCTGGTCGAATGTTCATAAGCCAATGAAAGCTACCCATGTCGAGAGAAGTCCTGTTGGCCCCAGGTATTTCCTCATCAACGAGTGTGTCATTATATGCGCCAGAAAATCGAGGGAAACATTTGTAGAATTCCCAGCACTTGGCATTCTTGAACTGCTTCACTCGTTCGGCCCACGATCGGGAAGGATATAACCACTTACATCCTTCTAAAAGCTGTAGTAAAGGGATCTCTGGATCAGACACGTCGGGTGCTGACATCATGTCTGACCGATGGAGAACTAGCCACGTCATTAAATATGTGTAGGGTAACTCAACACTTGACAAGGGAATCTTGGTTGAAGGCTCCGCCCCCACTTTTGTAAAAGTGTTGGCTAAAATACGCAAACCGCTATGAAGGGCAGCAATCATGGCGGAGAGAAGAGATAACCTACCTCCGACGGCTAATTGTACGGCGGGAAAAAGAACTTCAAGAGGAAGCGCCTCAGAAGATTGATGCGGCACTACATATTTCTTTAGCCATATGGCCAGATAACCAGAAAGAAGAGTCGCAGGCTTCATTCTCTTGGTGGATTGCCATAAGAAAGTATTGAACTTGGTGCCTCTAAGAAAACCGCCCTCAGACGACTCAGTTCTATAAGACTGAGCGTTAATCTTCGTAATCAGACCATTAACTTCAGAAGGAGTCAAAATTGGTGATTCACAAACAGCTTCACCGGTCGAACTCTCGAGATTCTGAAACAAGTAGTCGGCAAACTGTTTCAAACTGACCCGAGCTGCTTTCTTACTCTTTACTTCGATCTTGGCTATCGCTATTTGGTAGTGACAAGTCAATTCCCAAAGAATATCATAAGCAGGAGAGCCGGCCTTCTTCATCGCCATGAGTCGACGATTGTTGGGAAAATATTCTTGATAAGGAGTATTCCCCAATGGCAATCCGGATACCTTCATCATTTCATGGAGTGGAAGCCCTAACTCCCCATACTTGGTAAGAAATGTATTGGTCTCCGGAATATAAGATTCGAATAAGGCAAGGAAGTGATCTACACTTACGGGGAGACCATACATGCTGGCTCGAATCGGAACGTGTAATCCCAAGTTCTTTAACTCTTGATCCCAACGATTGAGTACGTAGTCAGTCATCCTAGCCCACCATCTGTCCTTAAGAGAGTGAACCCATCCATAACACCTGAATCTTGGAATGGGAAGTTCTCGGCCAACCCGAGCGAGTCTATTCTTTACCGTATTGGCCCTGATCATCAGTTCGTTCTGGGGTCCGCTATCTGGTCCAAATATTCCCGGGTGGAGACCACGAATATTATGTCTACTAAGGGAGCCAGGAGCGCTAATATCTCTACCAATGAAACCACAATGGATGTGCTCATGGTCTTCTGTCAAGTGCCATGTCATTCTTCTCTGAACAGCCAAATTCCTTAACTGCAGAAGTGAATATTGTCGAGGAAATGGAGGAAGGAATAAAAAAGCACCTTCGGGATCGTTCAACCAGATTTCAGGGCCACGACAAATATTGTCTGGATCTTCTATCGAATCTCCGAATAGATAATCAGGCTTCTTTAACGGTTCGGTAGAATCTCGAATTGGAGTTAAGGGTGAGTCGGTCAACAAAGCACGCAGAATGCGACGGCTTCCTTCACGGATTAATTCGGGAACGCTGTCATCACGATCCTCATTAAACTGACGGGCCTCTCTAACCACGAACTCACCGCTGAATGAGGCGTGAAGAGTACCACTCTGTCCAGGATCTTCTCTATTAGAGAAGGCTACAGAAGGAAAAGGGACTGCAAGAAGAAGATTTGAAGACAGGGTTAACAAGACCAAAACATTCACGCTAAGTGACCGCGGCATTTGTTACTGCCGTGTGTTATCGCGGCAGCGTACACTATCGCGCTCAACCGCGGCAGTACGAGATGCCGCGGTAACTGACGACGATCCAGAATTCAAAAAAAAAAAGAACGAGGTTTTGAGCCAAGTTCATAATTTTGACTGTGGTACCTATCTTGATCGAGCAAGATATGTATTTTGCAGCGTCAATCCTCTCGATGGAGGATGTCAACTCTTCCCGAATGCCCCTCAAAGGGGGCAAACGAGGATATACAGACAGAAAACAGTGATTTTGAAAAGGGAAAATGGTGAAAACTCACCCCCAAAGGAAGGAACGGCAGCCTCAACCTCCTCAGGCGCTGATGCCGTCGATTTCCCCTTCGAACCACGGGTTTTCTTGGGTGACATAGTGAAAACAGTCTGAAAACAAGGATGAATTAGGGTTTTCGTGAGATCCCAAATAAAAGAATGAAATCAAACCCTAAAACACGATATAAGGGTGCGGTTCTCACCCGAGGTTTGGATGAAATCAAGTTGATCAAAGGAAAGCGTCGAAATCAAGAGAAGTCTGAAAACCCTAGATTTCGTTCAAAGGAGGATCACCAAAATTCAAAGAGGTGGAGAAGGGAAAAGCCAAGAAATCCTTTTATAGGATGTTTGAAGAGGAATCGAACTCAAAACAGCGGGTAAAATGACTCAAGATGGCCCAAATCAACCTTATAAAACCGACTGGGCGAAACGCTGCGCGGCACTACGTGTTGTCGCGCTCAAGCGCGGCACTATGTATTGTCGCGATAGGGCGCGGCGATACATACTGTCGCGGCTGATGAAGATGTGTATACATAATGACCCCTTGGGCATTTGAACACATACATCTCTCATGGTATTTGGAATATATACATGAACACTCCGATGAGTACATGAGTATAAACTGCACCTCCTTGAACCTCCCAATGGGTATATGAGGTTAAACTATTTCCCGAACACTCCAATGAGTATACGAGTATAAACTGCTTCTCCAATTCTCAACAATGGTTCCAATTCAAGACTTCGACAAAGGCCATGTGATGAACGCAGCGCCGAAAAAATCTTAGCTATTCTACGAAGCACTGAGTAGGCTAAAAGATGAAGAAGTCAAGGATGGAAGCCATTCATAGACCATTCTACGCAATTTCCTCAACAAAGAACTGGAGAAATTGCAGGGAAAAGCTTATCATATCCAAAGTGTCCCAGACTCCTCTCTAAAGAAATAATGAGTCTGAGATACTTTGGAGGGGGTATCTGTAGGCGTCAAAAAAAATACTTACAGACATCCAAATACCAGTCAGAACAACATGGAAGAACAATTTACACGTCATCAAACAACACATGCTGGCGCGGCAGGACATAGTGCCGCGGCTAAGGCGCGGCAGGATAGAATGTCGCGGCCAAAGCGCGGCGACCCATAGTGCCGCGGCGAAGGCGCGGCAGCATACAGTGTCGCGGCTCGAGCGCTACAACCTAAGGTGCCGCGGCTGTTTTATAGGAGTGTTGTGACGGTTACGGGGTAGTTATACAATAGTTTCTGAAGTCCACGTGGCGATATATCAGAAATAGAACGTGTGCTGACGTGGAAAAGCTGTTAAACCACGTAAAAAAGTGGTTAAAGATCGTGGGAGAGTGGTTTCAAGCACGAGGGAACGTGCTGGTAACTACCTCTTCGGCCGCGGCAGCCTATACTGCCACGCCAATAGCCGCGGCAGTGTAGACTGCAGCGGCCAAAGAGTAAACACTTGGGCAGTTATTTCACCCCATATTCGCTGTGGTGCACTTCTACCCCTATAAATACCCCCCTATACACGAAATAAAGGACAGAGAGCAGATCGGAGCAAAAGAGACTTGAGCTTTTGGAGATTTTGAGGAAGAAAGAGAGAATTTTCACCCTTTGATAAGCATCATTCGGTGATTCCTAGAGATCTTGCTCAGACTTGATCTTTGGAAGAGTGAATATCTTACATCGATAAGATACTCGCTTCAAATCCATACTTCGATAAACGAAGGAAGGATATCAAAACAACCTTACGATCTTCGAATCGGTGGTCCACGAGCCAAAGCACTCCCGGCACAGGCAAAGTCCCACAAAACAGGAGTTGATAAACAATTTCTGTGTTATTTTCTTCAAGAGTTGTAATTTTCCATATTTTCGTTGTAATTTCTTTTGTAATCAAAAGAAGGTTAGTAAAAATGGCAATGGAATCAACTTTTGTCGGAAACAACAATATGATCACTGAGTTCGGACCTTCCGTCCTACGTCTCCGCTCCACACTCCCGGGAAGAAATCCACTATCACAACCGGGTTTTCTATGCTCACCCGAATAATGTTTACACCACACAATATCGGTTTTAAACGCTCACCGATCAACGTTCACAATAGTTCACGGAGTTCGGTCCCCACGACCTACGTCTTCGCTCCTCACCTCGAGCAGATCTCCACACCTCACACTCGGTTTTCTAGCTAACCGAAAACTTTATAATCTCACAATGTAACAAATGATTTATTCTCTATAATGAACGAGAACTCAATTAAGCTCACACTCTATGTTACAAACCCACAACCCAAATATACTATGCATGTAAATACAATAAGCTCAATAAGTTGTGTGTGAACAAAGAGATATAAAATCAAATCTAACTCAATTAGCAAACTAGCAATAAATAAGAATATGAAAATCAATAATAATATTGTTAGAGAAAAGAGTTAGAAAAACTTCTCTATAACCACAAAGGAGAGGATGAAGAAGATTGAGGATGAATCCCTCAATTTTACAACGTAAGCTTCCTCCTTTGTAAACAAAAACCCCAAACTTAAAACACACTAAACAAACTTTAAAACCCTATTAAACTTGTTTAAAACATTCTCTTCAGTTGTTTGGAACTGAGGATATGTGGGGGTATTTATAGGAACCCTAAAGCCAAGAGAAAACAAGACAAAAAGACCAAAAAACCCAAAAACAGTACAGTCTAGAAATATAGCAGTTACAGTGTTATGAGTCGACTTGGTACTCTATTCATGAGTCGACTCATAAGTAGCCATTACAAGCTAAAAATCAACTTATGGGTCGACTCATAAAATCCATGAGTCGACTCATTATGCATGGGTCGACTCATGAAGTCATGGGTCCACTCAGCAGAAACAAAACATATTTTCTAGCACAGTTTGTGAGTCGACTTATGACAGACATGAGTCGACTCAACCTGATGGGTCGACTCATGATGTTATGCATCAACTCGTCAGAAACAAATGTAAACTACACAACAGTTTATAAGTCGACTCAACACTGTTCATGAGTCAACTCAAGACATGCACACTGTCTGTTTTAAACAAAAATCTGATTTTCAAACCTCTTTTAAAAATAGCAAATAAAATCAGAAAAATATAAAACATTTGGAAATAATTATAAACATGATAATAAACATGTTACAAAAACTGGTTTTTAAAAAGGATCTTCCAAATGAAAAATATCATTATTTTATAAAATAGTCCAAAGCATGAAAATGTAAACACATAAGTTTTGACATTTTAGCTTAACCATGTTTTGAAATATTACAAAATGATTTTGTAGACTTAACAAAAGATGTATATGATTATTGTTAAGTCCAAAAACTAAGAATATAATATTTTCATAAAATTGCATATTTTGTAAACTTTTCAAAAATAATAAATATGATTTCATTGAACTAAATAAAATTGATATTGATGAAATCATATATATGCATATAAGTATGAAATAAGAAATGTATTTTCAATTGTATTCATTTGTTTCATATTAAAACTTGAAAACTATAAAATCAAAATATGTATGTATATATATAACTATATATACATAGAAACCAAAACTATAATGTGTGTGTATATATATAAATATATATATATATACATAAAAACCAATATAATGTGTGTGTATATATGATTGAGCTTAAAGTACCAACACACATAATATAACACCTAAACTAAATGTTACCTAAGCAATCTTGATCTTCAATAAGCTTGACTTGCTACACTAGGATGAAGCATGAACTTGGATCTTCAACTTGAATTGCATGGCTTCACTCCACTATTCCGCCAACCTCCATTGGATATGATCGTGAATGCTCGATTCCATCCAACCTCTAACTCGTTGTTTGTCTATAATCTAATACTATTCTAAAAGTGGCTTGGCATGTTAAAACATTTCTGCCTAAAATGCCCTTCA